>JBAMJV010007079.1:0-63471 GCA_037951105.1 Echinarachnius parma | reverse complement strand
TATAATTTTCAAGTAGCTACTATTATGCTATGTGTGCCTTGCAATACTGATGATATTCGTTTATAAAATGTCTGAACAATTTCCAGTTGACAGATGGCGATGAGTTTAACATACAAACAACAACAAAGAAGATCGAACAGCCTCGTTATTTGCAAAACAAATGCGTCCCTCATTCAAACTATACAGAGTGGCCCCAAAACGGAACGGCGCACTACCCAAACTAAAGTAAAAAATGAATTATGTCCATCGGATAGGGTATCGTTTAAAATGATCAGCGATACTAAGAACAGTCAATTTGGTGGTGTAGTTTGTTTTCTTTTAGGGCGCTGTGAGTGACAGCATGTTGTTCTCACTTTTTTGTAAATTTATATCGTGTCAGTTATTGATGAATCGCACACATCGCCTTTCATAGCGTTGAGCATCGCGCGTCATTGTAAGTGTGCACGTCGATGTATTAATTTGAGGTTTGTAACTGCACAAAAAGAGAATTCAACGCCAATTTTCCACAGGCATTCTGTTTAATGACATTTTCTTTCACACTAGACACTAACCTCGCAACTTTTATTTTAATTGCCTTGCAAAAGAAGGCTTGTCTCTTTAAACTGATGCAGGCTTAAGGATAATACCCGCAAATAATAAAATCAAAGTGCACAGCACTTTTCTAGTGCGAATCAAAATCATTTATTGTAATTGTAATTGTAATTCACCGCTTATTGTTAAGAAATTGTAAAGAAATATCATATTATTAATTAAAATCATGCAACCGTACACCACTCCTGTTGCGACTTTCGGTGTGATTGTCCTGTCTCGGGAAGGACTTTGGAATGCTATGCTTATAATGAACAACCTACTCTACATTTTAATTCAGCGTATTTTCAACAGCAGCCTAAAAATAAATTGTTATTTAACATTGTCCTATTATGTATTGAACGAGGTTTGAAAAAATGCTAGGAATGTCCTATTTTGTCCTCATCTATACAACACATAAATGAAATAAAAATAAGTAATATATTAATACTGACGAAACCATTTGTACTAGCACATGTGTGTCATACCAATTAATGCAAAATGTATGCGTAGATATGAAAAATGTATAGGCAACTATTATGATATTGTATACATTAAGCCATTCATTTCACAATTAAGACCTCCCTAATGCAAACTTTAGTACATGTATACGGTTTATCTAAACATGCCACGATATTGTAATGATAATAGCAATGATAATAATAAAATAATGATACTAGTTCGTTAGGTATTCGGTTTGGAGGATTTTTATACAATAAGAAAGAAGGCCAATGCGGTGCCAGTGGGGTGTCACTGCTGCCAGAGTGCCGCGATTGTTGGTCACCGGAAGGGACTACTAATGGTTGCAGTATGGGCTACTTGGGAACTACAGTTAACCAATCACAGAGTAGTTCAAACGCGTCGTCACGGGATCGAGGTCATTAAATCAAGTTCATATGCCTAGGTCACAATGGCTCTCATTGCTCTCATAAGCGTGATGAAATATAGGACAGTGCGCAGGAAAATAGGCGCGATAGTCTACGCACTGCATAGCACGATGATTGGTCAAGTATTTATAGGTCACTACGCGATGACGTAAAGAAGTAGTACACGGGAGCTTCAAAAATCGAGTCACTCCGCCATATTGCCCATTTACAAAGTCTATAGCTGCATTCACACGATAACAGCAAATATTGTGGTTATCTCGTGGTTTGCAATCTCAGAGGTATCTTGTGGTTATTTTGTGGTTAGCGCTCGTTTGAACACGCAAATTTCGTGGTTATCTTGTGGTTTCCAAATCACAAGATTGCGCGCACTGCAAAATATGCGCAATATCGTGGTTATCTTGTGGTTATCTTGTGGTTTCCAAGCCACAAGGTAACCACAATATACTTGTAAGATTTAGCGCAGAATGAGCGCGCGATAAGCGCGCGACTGCTCGCAGCAGGGGGGTGTCACTCAGGGGGGTGTCACTGCTGCCAGAGTGCAGCGATTTTTGCTCACCGGAAGAGCCCACAACTGGTTGCATTATGGGCTACTTGGGAACTACAGTTAACCAATCACAGAGTAGTTCAAACGCGTCGTCACGGGATCGAGGTCAATAAAACAAGTTCATATGCATACGTCACAATGGCTCCCATTGTTCTCATAAGCGTGATGAAATCTAGGACAGTGCGCAGGAAAATAGGCGCGATAGTCTACGCACTGCATAGGCATGATGATTGGTCCAGTATTTCTAGGTCACTACGCGATGACGTAGAGAAGTGGGCTACGGGAGCTTCAAAAATCGGTTCACTCCGCCATGTTGCCCATGTACAAAGTCTATGGGACACGTGACTTGCGCGCGTTAAGTGAGCCTTCTAGTTATAAACGGGTTGGTTTGTTTATTCATACTTCTATGGTGTCACTGCTGCCAGAGTGCCGCGATTTTTGGTCATCGAAAGGAATACCACTGCAGGTTGCATTATGGGATACTTGGGAATTACATAAACCAATCACAGAGCAGTTCATACGCGTCGTCACCAGATCGAGGTCAATAAAACATAGAAGTATGAATAAACAAACCAACCCGTTTATAACTAGAAGGCTCACTTAACGCGCGCAAGTCACGTGTCCCATAGACTTTGTACATGGGCAACATGGCGGAGTGAACCGAATTTTGAAGCTCCCGTAGCCCACTTCTCTACGTCATCGCGTAGTGACCTAGAAATACTGGACCAATCACATAGAAGTATGAATAAACAAACCAACCCGTTTATAACTAGAAGGCTCACTTAACGCGCGCAAGTCACGTGTCCCATAGACTTTGTACATAGGCAACATGGCGGAGTGAACCGATTTTTGAAGCTCCAGTAGCCCACTTCTCTACGTCATCGCGTAGTGACCTAGAAATACTGGACCAATCACCATGCTATGCAGTGCGTAGACTATCGCGCCTATTTTCCTGCGCACTGTCCTAGATTTCATCACCTTATGAGAACAATGGGAGCCATTGTGACGTATGCATATGAACTTGTTTTATTGACCTCGATCCCGTGACGACGCGTTTGAACTACTCTGTGATTGGTTAACTGTAGTTCCCAAGTAGCCCATAATGCAACCAGTTGTGGGCTCTTCCGGTGAGCAAAAATCGCTGCACTCTGGCAGCAGTGACACCCCCCTGACCAATCATCATGCTATGCAGTGCGTAGACTATCGCGCCTATTTTCCTGCGCACTGTCCTAGATTTCATCACGCTTATGAGAACAATGGGAGCCATTGTGACGTATGCATATGAACTTGTTTTATTGACCTCGATCCCGTGACGACGCGTTTGAACTACTCTGTGATTGGTTAACTGTAGTTCCCAAGTAGCCCATAATGCAACCAGTTGTGGGCTCTTCCGGTGAGCAAAAATCGCTGCACTCTGGCAGCAGTGACACCCCCCTGCAATAAAACAAGTTCATATGCATACGTCACCATAGATCCCATTGTTCTCAAGCGTGATACAATCTAGGACAGTGCGCAGGAAAATAGGCGCTATAGTCTAGCGCACTTCATAGCATGATGATTGGTCAAGTCTTTCTAGGTCACTACGCGATGACGTCTAGTGGTATTCCTTTTGTGCTTCAAAAATCGGTTCACTCCGCCATGTTGCCCATGTACAAAGTCTATGGGACACGTGACTTGCGCGCGATAAGTGAGCCTTCTAGTTATAAACGGGTTGGTTTGTTTATTCATACTTCTATGGCTCGCAGTCTATTTTTTTTGTTACCGTCTGAACACAATCAGCTTCGAAACTCGTTGTTTGGGTTGACCTCATGACAAAAATATGCTTCCGGTGTGAAAACAAGTCAAGTGAGTGCGCGTAACCTCAAATGAGAAAGGCGCGCACACTACTTCCGGTTTTAATTCTTAAGAATTGCAACCCTCGAGAATTGGCATCGTTTGAACACACATTTTGCATTCTTAAGAGTTGCAATTCTTGAGAACTGCAATTCTTAAGAATTGGCTTTCATCGTCTGAATCAGGGGGGTCATACTGCGCGCTAATCTTGGAAACGTTTAGTCTAAGATCGAGACCCTCGATCGCATGCTGAACAGAGCGCGACCAACGAGAGAGGTCTGCGTAACATCAGTATTCGCTGATCACGAGGCCTCGGCTGGCAGCCATCATCGCTGTTGTGCAGATATCTCTCATTGGCGGCTATCTATTATGGGTGGTGGGATTATTTTTTAGCATGCGATCGAGGGTCTTAAATCATAGACTACAAACTACCCAGCATTCCATGTTAGCCAGTCCATGAACCGTTTTCCCTAACCGGCCATGTTTGCTGCGTGTTAAGGCTATGGGAAAATTAGCGCGCAGTGCGTAGATTCTCTTCTAGTTATTTATTTACTAATCCTATGGTCTGAATACGGCTTATGGGACACGTGACTTGCGCGCGTTAAGTGATCCTTCTAGTTATAGACAGATTGGTATGTTTATTCATACTTCTATGTGCTGTGCATAATCTGCCGCGGGATGGGAGAAAAGGGCGTGCGTGGATGGCAAATATGGAAGAGAAGCCACCCAGTCATTGCGTTAGCACGTAGAGGGCTCACTTCCATGAAAGGCCGCTCGAATTACTCTAAACGTAGCACAAATTACAGAGCAGTCTCAAAGTCTAAGCGCTTATTATTATCCCTGGTCATTTGGCACAGGTTTGACCCGCACACGTATCTTAAACACCTACTAAACTCCGAGGAATGATGAAGAAAGAGAGTAAAAGGCCGAAGACCGCTGAGAGCCGAGTAAAACCGTTAAACCCTATTACACAACATTTATGACAGTGTAGCTTTAGGTTGCATTTGATTTACATGTTACCACGCGTCTTTTATATCAAATTACATGATACTTGTGTGTGTTTTTTGTTCTGATTTGCCCCCCGGACAAAACAAATAAATAAATACAAAATAAGCAAAATAACTTTGTATTATCTGTCACGAATTTACAATATGTATTTTGAACAAATTAAACATTAAATGTTCACTTTCTCTTAATCGTGTGTTCTATGTCCAGATTGTCCACCAATATTACAGGTATATGAAATTCCCTCGTCCATGAGAGTTAGCGTGTCACACCACGGGCCAGGGGGCGTGGCAACCTTTTCCTGTGACCCGGGATGGACGCTGATCTATGACGGCTCAATAATCTGCGGTTCATACGGCGAGTGGATCGAGATCGGGAGTCTGCCTGCCTGTTTTGGCGAAACTACAGGTAAAACATTAACGGTGGATTATACAAGTAATACAGAATGTATGTAAAATGTAATACAATGTATACAGAAATACAATTTGCAATACATCATGTAACAATAACATGGTTAAAAAAAACATAAGATATAGTTATAATGTTGATAAGAGGTACTTGTCTCCTGACTATTATACGTTATATGATGATATCGGGGGTTTTAAGGTAATTTAGTAACTCTGTTGATATGTGCAAAATTGATCAAAGGCTGGAACAGTGTATATTGTTGTAATCTAATATGTCCACAGGGTTCTGCTTAGAAAGTTCAAGTCAAATGGACGTTTTATGGCCGAGTAATGATCAAAATGCAAATTGGCACTCACTCATTGCATTCACTTTGAACACGGCGGTTCCGCCGATTCGTTGGATAAGTTGACATCTGATCACCTGAATCGTACACATATATATTTGTACTGAAAGGGAAATTCGAAAAACCGAAAGCTGTCCCATATTTATTATTAGTTTGTGTTTTTGTATTCGAATACAACAAGGTAAAGGGGAACCGCTGGAATTCGAAATTTCCCTTTAAAAGCGACTATATAACGCTTACATTTAGCATAATTAGGAACTGTAAACATATTTGCTTTCATTGTATGCACCTGTGTTGTGGAGCCAAACTCAAATTCAATGGGTAGTACAGTTTTGGCAACCTGCGCTGTAACATTACTAACTAATAGTTATAACCACCCAAAAACTACACAACATTACAAACGTTTGTGTGATGCACACAATATATTGTTGACATGAACGTGTATATATTTGTACACCCCCATATCTCACTCAACTGTGCACCCTTGCACAAATTCCCTTCCACTTGCAGCTCATTGTATCTGTTCCAGAGTGTTGCCCCTTTGTTCCATTTCCAGCTCATTCATAAGCTCACTTATCTGATAGCTTTCTAGCTGCCTCTTGACTCACCATGCCATGCCAAGTAGCACTTGGCACTATTTATGGTGTTCCTGTCCGCTCAAGCCTGATACAGCTTATACAACCCGCACGATTGTCCGATTGTATCCTACCTTTCTCATGTGTGTATGCACCCCAGCTTGTTTTTGGTCCCATCTTCCACCTTCATGTGGGTATGCACTTTAGGTTTAGTTCAGTTACTTGTCATCAATTGTTTCGCCTGAAGAAAAATCTGCCAGATGTTATAGCATGCGGCTCCATTGATTTACAGGCTGTTCAGTTAAGTCATCTGTAATGTGGTATTTAGTTATGGTGGAGTTATTGAAGGTATAGTGAAATTCCGGCATTGATCCAGGACTGTGTATAACTCTGATTATGCCTATATGGATAATACAACAATCTTATTTTCGAAGAAATCCATAAGTTGGGCCAATAAAAGTAAATGTCCTGCAATTGTGTGGCTCTCTTTCGCATCGGCGTTCTATGCCCCTATAAAAGGTAGACATAGCCTGCGGAGCGCGCGTGTGGCGTACGTGGCTAACTGGTCATGACGTCACAGTCATGTTACACCACAGCACAGGGTGCAAAGTACGAATATGCATGATTTACATGCAGAGCCTTTACTTTGACTTGCTAGTAAAGTTGTATTTGCTTGAAAATTGCGGATTGACTAAAAATGCATTGTACATGTAGTAGGATGCAGCGACACATAATATTGTTGATCCTCCATCATGCATACCTAAACAAATGTTTGCAAAATATTGACCAAAATCTAAATAATACCTCTCTGTCAGCGTGAGTAGATGCACGCAGCGCGCACGTCTATGATAATAGAGTACAAAGCTATGCTGAGATTGTCTACATGTGACGTCACAACGATGACGTAATTTGTCTTCGCCCGGGCTCATTTTTGTTAACCGTCCTAAAGTGAATTAACAAATTGATTGTTTTATCTAACCGGGTTTTCCAACGAGGAAAGTATGTTTTTATTAAAAATATTCATGAAAATCTAACTAAGATACAGTAAACACAATTTTGAGGTAGTTTTCTTGTATGCGGAACTTTAATATTGGTTTGTAATTAAGTGGTGCATGGTTTCATGACTAAACTCTGTTACTCTTTTACCAGAACTCAATTATCCCTTTAATGTATTGTCCATTTATATTAAATGGCTCGTGAAATGATATAGTTCGGTCCTTCTGCACTGATATAATACAAATTAATAATGCACATTACCGTACAAAATTGAATATGTATAGAAAGAGTTATTATGAGTTATAATAGTATTATATAGAGTATTATAATTACATGTACTACAATCATAATTGTTACTTTCTATGTGAGTTACATTCTTTATTATTTTAATTCCAGACTTTCCTACCTGGGCAATCGGGGTCGCCGTCGGGGTGGGACTCCTAACTTGCATGTCTTGTGTGGCCGGGATAATCAAGAAGATGCGCAAATCTTATTCAGAAAGGAGGTAATTATAACGTGTTAAAGATGATAATGTATGGTAGTGGATAATGCAATGCTCCGTTTTTCATTCCTAATACTGTACTATAATTATACAGAATCAGTATCGCATACATGACTAATAACTTACATCTGAAATGGTTTTCTGAAAATCGTAATAAAAAAAAAACAAGCTTTATATGCATTTTGCTACATTGGTTTTCTATGCTTCTGAGAGTCGAGAACAAACATCTGCTTCGTCTTGCAACCTTCTGTTTCCTGTTTGCAGGTGATAGGGTGCAGGTGATAGGTACATACATCGACACAGTAGGGTGCGTGTATGCTCAACTTCCGAAGGCAGAATCGGCGTTTTGAAACGCTCTTCCAAAATGCTCATTCAAAACGTTTACGGGGGTACTGTTTATGCTCAACTTTTTGGCAGTTTGACAACGAGCTAATTTCATAAACATGCACCGAGCTGGCTACTTGACACAAGAAGCGTGTCATTTGAATTGAGTGTACGTACGTGAACCGGAAAGGTGTTTATACACTCTAAAAAACACCCGGGCCAGAAATGACCCGGAAAAGAGTCTGTTGGGGCCACACTCCGTTCAGGGTCAACACATTACTCGGAATAGGGTCACGAAGACCCGGAATGGGGTCACATCTGACCCCATTCCGAGTCATTGTTTTGACCTGGAATGGAGTGTGGCCCCAACGGACTCTTTTCCGGGTCAGTCTGACCCGGGTGTTTTTAGAGTGTATGACGTCATTTAAATGTTTCTATACGTGATGTTGCGTTTATGCTTCCCCAGAAACCCTGATTTTGGAGAATCGCCGATCGTAAACGCACAATTTTGTGTGTTTTGAATCAGCATTTCAAAACGGCGATTATAAGGAAATGAGTCGGGACACAACAGCGTTTTGAACTAAACGCGTTTGAGAAGCCTGATTTTGACCGCAAAAAGTTAGCATAAACGTTTGTTCATCTCGTGATAATCGACCGTCAACATGGGTTTCGTTGTTCAAAGGACACGCTTTTTTTTAGAGACGCTGTACTGGATTATACTCACATGCTGAATAGACTAGTTTGTTTCCGTGTACAGTGTCTACATTCCCCTAATATAAATCAACGCTTGTCGAATAAGAGCCCAGCATGACAACATGACATGCATGCGAGATTGATTTCAGTTGCTAAAATCGTGCCATGTTACTAAAACATACTACTATACGAATTATTAGGAATACTTTTTACCTGGAACAATATGAACACCTTGCAGGTTTGGCACTAATATTACATTTGAAACACGATTAGAAAGAACACTGGGTAAACAGGCGTTGTTGTATACATGCTATAATTATGTGTGTGTGTTTGTGTGTGTGTGCGTTTGTGTTTGTGTGTGTGTTTGGATGCATATTTTTTCATCAATGATTTGTTTTCTACGTACAAAATACATTTAACATCTATGTCGATCAAATCCTAACACGCTTACCCCTACAATTACAGATTACTTAATGCCACATTTCCTCTTTAGATATATACCAGAATGCGTATTTTCCAGTCCAAATATGCACAATTTTCCTCCCAGTGCTCAGTCGCTTCCTACCCTCGCAATATTTCACTATCGCTTCTGGCTCAATGTTGACAACTCTGCACCCATAAGTCACTAGGAAGTTATCTTATTATATTATGTTTGATTTAAGACCGCTATAATCCACCCATTTTGCAATTGGCGTGGCTAATATAAAGGTGATGCCCCTGTGCCAGACTGGTGGTGGCAAACTGACTTATGTTTGTTTTAGTGTTTTCATGGTCGAATGTTGATGCAAATGTTTTGAATTTTCTATTTCTGTCTTCCTTGTCAGTGCCGCGCCACCCTCCGCAGAGATGCAATAGTAAGTATTTGTAATTATGTAGGCTTTGTTTTCATAGTAGTAGTACAACTTTAACATGGATATTTGTATTTGTATTACGCTAAACTAATTAACTTTATTCTATTCACGTTTCGTTTGTTAACAATGTGCGTCCTGTGAAAGTAATACAAATACCTATGCCTACATAGCAACAGTTTTAAAATGAAAATACGCTAATGAAGTTAGCACAATCTGGCGAATGGTTGATGAACTGTGGATTTATGTGAGTTGATATAAACATGTACACACTAAGTTATTTGTGCCGTTCCATCGTAAATTGATTATACAAAGATGTCAAAGTAATGAACGGAAATGTTTAGGTATATTATTGACGACATTATGGAAAATTTGAAACATATGCTGATGATGCCCTTTTTTCAGCCGGTTTAATTAATGTTAGTCCGAGTCGGTAACTATATATTCATTCGTGTTTGCATCTAAATCATGTGATACTTTTCCGGATTATTTTCCATTTAGTCCAGCGCCAGCTCGTAACACGATGAATCAATAGTAAGTATTATAATTGTAAGTTATTTAAGAACATTTGCCCGTGATCCATGTACATGATTTGACCACAATTATATTTCTGACTGTTCAGAAGAGTTTCAAAATAAGTAAGTTCCTGGTAAGATGTATGCCACATGTGTGTAAGCCATAGTTACAACGTTCCGTTACACACATTGATACTGATTAAAAGAGAGCAAAGACAAATGGGATTCTAACGGGATCCTGTTATAATCACATTTTCTTTGCTCTCTTTTAATTAGATAATATTTCTGGTCAGTTTCCTTAAATGTTTGAATTAATACTGAAATAATACATTATTGCAGGTAAATCATTTGATGACATAATATGTTAAACCAGAACACCGTAATGAAGGCACAATGGGTGATTTCAAGTATGGTGTTGGGGTTAGTGTTAGTGTTGAGGATGAAAAACTGCCTCTAATCTGAGCTAAACACCAGCTTCCAGATTAAGAGGAGGTCACGAACTTTCCGAAAACGATCATACCAAATCGCTACCAACCCTAATATCGATATCAGGATCGATAGTGTTAGTCAACACCAGACAAATATCACCAGAACCCCTTTAAAATTGTGACGAAAACTTTCATATGCTTACGAATTATAGAGCAAATCGTAATAAAGACTTACCACATGCATGCATTGAATACCATAATTAGAAGAAAATATTCAAACCATTCACTTGATCGATACGATGTTAGTGGATATTCCCTATTTTACGTGGAATTCGTAACTAAACTCGCAAAAAATGTGCGTGACTCTCTTTAAAAAAATGAATGCCCGCCGCGCGCAGAGACACATCGCTAGCGCTAGCGGTTTGCATAGCCGACGATGAAGGCATAACTCGCAGTGGCAACACGGTACAAGTTCCGAGTGAATACCGATAGTACGTGACATGTTATATAGTCTGATTAAATCTGTCACGTGATCATTAGGGATTCTGTGGCGGAGTGGGTAAGGCCGGTCGATCGCACGTCGTGTATCACGTATTAAATTAATTGTTAGAAGTGGGTTCGAGTCCCCGATGTGGTAACTTTTTTTTTTTTGGCCATTATTAAAAACAAATCTCGTAGAGCTTTGAACTCAATTACAAGTTTGTATAAAATGTCAAAGATGTACAAACAATTGTCAGTGTATACATTACGTACAGGGTCCTCTAGAGGAGTGTGTGTTGGGGGGGGGGGGGGGGGGACAAATAATCATCATGAATCACGATGTTTCAAATATAAACTGATGACAACAAGATTCTGATCTTTCTCATTCTCAACATCGAACTGAAAAGGTGTAAACTAAGTATTTTGAAAGTAGCAGTCATTCATAGGCTTTTATTTAAACATGTGAGCTAGAACGTATAATTAGGCCTATTTAGAAAAACATTCTGGTTTCGAAAATAATTAGCTGCCTGAAAAGTGGGTAACAATTTTGCAAGAATCACAGGAATTAACCACCTCTGTAAGTATTGTACATGTGGCTCGACAAGGCTGGGGGCCATTATTCCCCCCACCCCCCACCTCCGAGATTTATTTTATTGCTCCAAACCGTAAAGCTCGGACCTACCGTTACTAAATCACGTTACGAAATCCCGAAAATCGCTCAATTTCGTGATGTGTGTACAAAACAACTGGCCAATATAAGTTTTCGTTCAAAATAGATACATCGTTGGTTTGGTCTGGTTAAAATTTGTAGTGTTTGTTTTGGTGTTCAAAAAGTTAAATTATAGTTAGAAATGAAACAAAAGTATAAAAACAAAGAAATAATTCGGAAATAATATCGCTAGTGATATTCGTTTGTCTCGCAATGTATGGTCAACATTGAATCTGAAAGATCGCGACGTTTCGTATGCTACTGCAATACTTTGTCAAGTGATATCTTTCAGATTCAATGTTGACCATACATTGCGAGACAAACGAATATCACTGGCGATATTATTTCCGATACTATATCCGCAATGAGTAATATATTTACCATTAAAGAAATAATTATGTACATAAAATAATTCATTATAAAAACAATAAAACACATAAGGAAGAAACTGGCTATTCCAATTTGTTTTGATGAATTATTATTCTATTCCAAAATAATGGTCTAAATAATTTATGTACTGAAAAATGTGAATATCAGATTTATGGGTAAAAATATGAATTGTATGACATTATTTGCGTAAATTACTATAGATATTGAAATAAATACATTCATACAAAAATTAGATTTTTATTGCGTTTCAAAAACCTCACTTAAGTAAAATTTCACAAATTATCTAGGTTGATACCCTTTTTACATGCTTAGACAAACGAAAACACCACCATTTCAGTTCAGAATTGTGATTTTAATGCCCACCTAGCAACAGTAACACTAACACCAGCTCGATCTGTACTTGAAATGACTTTCATTTCGATCCCTATGGAAGTTGTTATCTCTATGGAGTTTTGCGTATACATGCTCAACACTATCACTACTGGGCAGATTAGCAGACGACGCTAAACACCAGCAACCACGTGGCACTGCCGGAAGTACGACGTCAAACCTCTAACACCAACTCATTTCAAGTACGGTGTTAAGGCTGCAGTTAGTGTTTAATAAACACTAACACTAGTTCAACACGATCTACGATAGTATATTGCCATATCAATAAACACCGCCTGTCGGAAACGGAAGTTTGTACAACGGTGAAATCAGAGGTCATCATGTTAACACCATCCTAACACTAAGTCATTTCAAGTATGGTGTTTAAGCCCGATTTAGTGTTTAATAAACACTAACACCAGGTTTAAACACCATACTTGAAATCACCCAATATATTTACATTTTCTGATTGGGCAATGCCTACAATCTCTAGTATGATAGCTTTCAGATGATATCTAAACAAAACTTGGGTAAGGGTAGGACATCCCGGAAAAAAAACAAAAACACGAAGTTACATTATTTTAATCAAACTTCTCAGCTTTTTTGTCCAATTACTTTAAAAGGATTTTAAGGCAAAAGTTCACATCATTCACTACAAAGTTGCATATAAAAGATCGTAACGAAACCACACCCTGTTGCAATTGTTGTTGCTAATATAAGTTATGTGCTTGCCAAAGTGACCCATGATTATCAGTGTGTTCATGGTCCGATGATGATTGAAATGTTCTGAATATTCCTTTTTATTCGTGAACAGTGGCCGGCCACCCTCTGCAGGGATGCGCGTGTAAGTATCTGTCATCATACAGGCCGTATTTAGCATAGCAGTAGAACCCAATTTAATATGGATATTTGTAGTTTCATTGCGCTTAAATAATGAACGTTATTCTATCAACGTTAACATTTGTTATTAAGTTGCGTAATGTTCAAGTAGACACATAAAGTAGACACGTCATCACACGAGTTACTAGAGGACAGCCCACCTTCTGTAGCTATCGCTACATTTAGTAGATGTATGGCCTAGGGCTAATGAATCGGAGATAGGCGTCGCCTTATGTGCCAACTTTGACACGGGAAAGACTTTAACTTTAACTTTGTTCACATATACGTAAGCCTATATACCAACAATTTTACAATTTTGAAATGAAAATACGCTAATCATGTTAGCACAAATTGACAAATGGTTTATACAATGTTAATTCACATGAGTTGATAAGTATGCACACTGAGTTATTTGTGCCGTTCCATCTTAAATTAATTATATAAAAGAGATTTCCAAGAACTACTTAAATGAACTACAGCGTCTAGATGGTCTAATTTTCACAAGTATGCTCTCTATAAATAATTTTTCCTCAAGAAAAATAATCTGACAGTCATTTACTCCAAAAAAAAAAAAAAATAAAATCGATTTTGTGGCAATTAGTATATAATTGTCCGGGGAACGCCCCTTTAAAAACTACAACATGTGACGTCATCTATAGAACTTTGCCCTGTACACGACGCCTATCTAAGATTTGTAGATGACGTAAGCCAATGAATTGTCAATCACATGTCAATCACGTTGCTGATTCTGGACCATACATGCGTCGTGGGGGGGGGGGGGGCATAAACTGGCAGATTTGTTCGGCAGACCTAGTTATAAAGTCATCAATTGTGACTTTACACAAAAAACGACCAATAAGTCGGGAAAACTGATTTTGCTGATTTTCATATAGCATTAAAGTAGTAGTGATTACCTTTAAAATGGTACATAATTTGTCGTATTTGGACTTAGCAAACCCTTTCAAAATGAATGCCAAAGATATGGAATATGACTGATGCATTTTTAAAATAAGGGAGAAACGAGCCGCTTAAAAGACCTGTGTTCATTCATGGGCTGTATAAAATCACATTTATTAAATAAAAAAATTATATTTAAACACGATTTCTGATGCTCAAACTTTTTCAGAAGGTAGATTAAGATATGCTTATTCAGGAAATACCAAAATCCTAAATCTCATATTTTGAACCAAATTTGACTGTTTTAGCTAATAAAAGAGAAACTACCACAACGACATAACGGTCGTTTTGTGGTGTAAGGTCACAAGTATAGAATAGATACCAAAGTACTTATTGAGTCCTTTTCAGAACAGTTCTACAATTTGAGAGTTCTTGGTCATTTGAATATGTATGTTACATGTGTAAGCCATAGTTGCAACAATACATACTCAAGTATAATTGCTATTGAATTATTGAAATAACTAATCTCTTACAACAATACCATAATAGAGTCAACATTAGTACATTTTCTGGTTGGGCCATTCCTACATACACTTTAATCTCAGCAGTCCGATGATATAATTGGTTAAAAAGTAGTATTATACTAACAACCTTGAAGTAATAAGGGAGAGACAGCAACATGCAGTTAGATAATTTGTATAACAAATACCTATGCCTACATAGCACCAGTTTTAAAATGATACTACGTTAATGAAGTTAGCAAAAACTGGTGTATGGTTGATAAACTGTGAATTTGTGTGAGTTGATAGATACATGTACACACTGAGTTATTTGTACCGTTCCACCGTAAATTAATTATACAAAGATATCGAAGTAATGAACGGAACTCTTAAGGTATACGAGTATTGTTGACGACATTATATATGGCATATTTGAAACATATGCTGATGATGCCCTTTTTTCAGCTGCTTTAATTAATGTTAGTCCGAGTCGGTAACTATATGTATTCATTCGTGTTTGCATCTAAATCATTTGATACTTTTCCGGATTATTTCCCATTTAGTCCAGCGCCAGCTCGTAACATGATGACTCAATAGTAAGTATTATCATTTAAAGCTATTTGAGAACATTTGCCCGTGATCCATGTACATGATTTGACCACAATTATATTTCTGACTGTTCAGAGGAGTTTCAAAATAAGTAAGTTCCTGGTAAGATGTATGCCACATGTGTGTAAGCCATAGTTACAACGTTCCGTTACACACATAATACTGATTAAAAGAGAGCAAAGACAAATGGGATTCTAACGGGATCCTGTTATAATCCCATTTTCTTTGCACTCTTAGATAATATTTCTGGTCAGTTTCCTTAAATGTTTGAATTAATACTGAAATAATACATTATTGCAGGTAAATCATTTGATGACATTATATGTTAAACCAGGACACCGTAATGAAGGCACAATATATTTACATTTTCTGATTGGGCAATGCCTACAATCTCTAGTATGATAGCTTTCAGATGATATCTAAACAAAACTTGGGTAAGGGTAGGACATCCCGGAAAAAAAGAAAAACACGAAGTTGTATCATTTTAATCAAACTTCTCAGCTTTTTTTTTCAAATACTTTACAAGGATTTTAAGGCAAAAGTTCACATCATTCACTACAAAGTTGCATATAAAAGATCGTAACGAATCCACCTCTGTTGCAATTTTTGTTGCTAATATAAGTTGTGCTTGCCAAAGTGACACATGATTATCTTAGTGTGTTCATGGTCCGATGATGATTGAAATGTTCTGAATATTCCTTTTTATTCGTGAACAGTGGCCGGCCACCCTCTGCAGGGATGCGCGTGTAAGTATCTGTCATCATACAGGCCGTATTTAGCATAGCAGTAGAACCCAATTTAATATGGATATTTGTAGCTTCATTGCGCTTATATAATAAACGTTATTATATCAACGTTAACATTGGTTATTAATTTGCGTAATGTTCAAGTAGACACGTAATCACACGAGTTACTAGAGGACAGCCCACCTTCTGTAGCTATCGCTACATTTAGTAGATGTATGGCCATAGGGCTAATGAATCGGAGATAGGCGTCGCCTTACGTGCCAACTTTGACACGGGAAAGACTTTAACTTTAACTTTGTTCACATATACGTTAGCCTATATACCAACAATTTTGAAATGAAAATACGCTAATCATGTTAGCACAAATTGACAAATGGTTTATACAATGTTAATTCACATGAGTTGATAAGTATGCACACTGAGTTATTTGTGCCGTTCCATCTTAAATTAATTATATAAAAGAGATTTCCAAGAACTACTTAAAGGAACTACAGCGTCTAGATATAAATAATTTTTCCTCAAGAAAAATAATCTGACAGTCATTTACTCCAAAAATAAATCAATTTTGTGACAATTAGGATATAATTGTCCGGGGAACGCCCCTTTAAAAAACGTCATGTGACGTCATCTATATAACTTTACCCCGTACATGACGCCTATCTAAGATTTGTAGATGACGTAAGCCAATGATTTTTCAATCACATTTCAATCACGATGCTGATTCTGGAACCTACATGCGGCGGGGGATGGGGGGGGGGGGGGGGCGGGTGGGGGCATAAACTGGCAGATCTTTTTCGGCAGACCTAGTTAAAAAAGTCATCAATTATGGAATAGGAGCCAAAGTACATATTGAGTCCTTTTCAGAACAGTTCTACAATTTGAGAGTTCCTGGTCATATGAATATGTATGGTACATGTGTTATCCATTGTTGCAACAATACATAGTCAAATATAATTGCTATTGAATTTTTGGAATAACTTATCTGTTACAACAATACCATAATAAAGTCAACATTAGTACATTTTCTGATTGGGCGATTCCTACATACTCTTTAATGTCAGGTTTCCGATGATATAATTGGTTAAAAAGTAGTATTATACTTACAACCTTGAAGTAATAAGGAGTATAAATTGGTACCTGGTCGGGTGTTATTTAGCCTGGGCGCTATCATATGGCTGCCATTGCCTAGTATGCTCCCCGGGGAGTTGAGATGGTGCGCAAGATAATTGTGCGGGTTTGACCTGTACCTGATGACCAAGGGTAATAATAAGCGCATAGGGACATGCTTGTACTTATGTGTTATGCGCTATATAAAAGTGGTTAATTATTATTATTATTATTGTTACATAATTTGTATAATTTTGTTCAGCTTTGTTTCAAAACACTTTATTAATATTTCAAGGCAACAGTTTTTAACACACGAGGGAGTTTGTTTTTGCATTGAACCAATTAAAACACTTATAATATCCCACTGACTCCGGGAACCGAGTGGGTTATTAAACATATTCCGATGTTGATGGAAATATATTGAATATTCATATGTTTTCTTTATTAGTGCCCCTTCAGGTGCACCCCCTCGAACAGTGAGCGTGTAAGTATAATCATGCAGGCCCCATTCATATTGCACTATTATAATTGTACAAGTTAGAATTTAATTTTCTCTGCATTACCCTATACAGAGCGTATCAAAAAAGTGTTACATTGTTGAACATTTGTTAAAAATTACATTTGTATATATTTAGCAATTTTTTTGTTCATGTCGATGGATGCCTAATAGACTCACCTATCAAGTGCCACTAACAAAACAAATGTTTGTTCAGCTTGGGCGAACACTGACTGTTTTTGTACAGAGTGTGAAAAATGGCTTGCGCCAATTTGAAAGAAGAGGGACAATTAAACCAGCAGACCATGATATTATCAGTACTCTCATTCATACAAATTGCTCTTTGCCATTAATTTAAGATTATTTTATGATAGTGTAATCATTTTGTGGCAATTTTCTATCATCTTTTAACTGATTTCATTGCTTTATGCATGCTTGAGAATAAATAAGCCATAGATTGATAGATAATGAAAGTATTTGCGTCAATAATGACAATATTTCCAGTCTGTCCTCATTAACGATGCAAATCCTTCAATTGAGTGTGAAGCATGCAGAAGATGACCCAGAAGCATGAACGAATATTCATGTTGCTAGATTGCTGGGCTGATTGATTGGATTGATTGATTGATTTATTGATTTATTGATTGATTGATTGATTGATTGATTGACTGATTGATTGATTAAGTGATTGATGGATTGATGGATTGATGGACTGACGGATGGATGGATGGATGGATGGATGGATGGATGGATGGATTGATTGATTGATTGATTGATGGATGGATTGCTGGATTGATTCATAATTGATTTCTCATTGATTGATTGAGGAATCGGTTGAATGATTTAAGATTAATTGATTTGGTACTTTTTGAATAGATGACTGACATGTGGTTTTGATGTGTCAGTGTTTTACAAAAGATGTTGAAGTAGTTACCCATTATTGATTCTCACCCATGCATAACACAATGAAATCAGTTTAATTATGATCGAAAATTGCCACAAAATTATTACACAATCATAAAATATTCTTAAACTTATGGCAAAGAACAATTTGTTTGAATGGGTGTACTTATTCGGTCTGCTGGTTTAATTGTCCCTCTTCTTTCAATTTGGCGCAAGGCATATTTGACACGCTGTACACAAACTGTCAGTGTTCGGCCAAGCGTGAACGAAAATGTATTTTGTTAGTGGCACTTGATAGATGAGACCATTGGGCATCCATCGACATGAACAAATCTTATACAAATACACACATGTAATGTTGACAATTTGTTCAAAAGTGTAATAACGCCTTTTTTGATACACCCGGTATGTGAGTCTAAATTGACGTTATAATATTTGATTTTGATTAGTGTTACAAAGTATGCGTCCTGTAAACAACAATACGAACACAAATGAATACCTATTATACAGTCTTGAAAAAGAAAATACAATTCAAATGAACATTGTCCAAATCCACGAATCTTCTTTGGAACTCGTGTTGTTCTCTTATACCTTTAAATGTTGTGTTACAAATGAAAGCATGGACCATGTTTCGGTTAAAATGTTCGGATTCTTAATTACTGACTTGAAAGGTTTAACTGCGTACACGGTCAGTGCAATGAGTTAGCGCATATTATGACCTTGTATTTTCGCTGACAATTACGCCTCCAACACCTCAAGTCGTTTCGTGAATTCCGTAATCATGGCGATTCTTGCTATGTGAACGACGAAATCTTTGTCTCTTATTATGTTTGTTAAAGATGAACTAGCTCCTTTCTACTAAGAGGACTTGTCACGTACACTGTCCAAGCTGCATTTATGTACTCCCTACTAGCGACATCCGGCACAACTGTGTTTACGGAGTTGTAGCTTTGTAAACCATGCACACTGACTACGTAGTGCGAGGTTAACGCACGACTCCTACTGGTTCTGGGGACACGTCATTGCACTGCTCTGTGTGCATTTTTGAGTTTGACGGCGCCCCTCCTCAAAACCCTGTTAACCCTTTACATACGGGAACTTCGTGGGATAGGACAAGGTGCAAGGGTGACTAAATTATAAATGCATGTTGACTTTTGTTGATCTGTAATCATTAATACATCACACATATTTTGACTGTTTGATGTACATTTGTGTCATAATTTGTTTATTATTTGGTATATTACTTGTATTAAACCTGCTAAGTTTCACCCAAAACAAACCCATCCAGAAGCTTATGACTTTTCCGACATCATTATGCCAGGCAATTCATCAGTCAGCTAGATGAACAAAAGGCATTGGTATGTCTCTTCCCTCAACTGACCACCTGTTCACAATAGCACTGCATGTTCTTATACAATGGCCACTCACCATGAAAAGAGTGTTGTCAACGAAAACATGCAATGCTATTATGAACAGGTAGTCAGTTGATTGGAAGGGACATACCAATGTCTTTTGTTCATCTAGCTGACTGATGAATTGACTGGCATATGATGTCAGAAAAGTCATAAGCTTATGGATGTGTTGTTAGGGGTGGAGCTTAGCAGGTAGAATACAAGTAATAGAAAAAAAAATAATGGAAAAATATGACACAAATCAAAAAGTAAAAGAATATGTGATGTATTCATTATAACAGATCAGCCAAAGTCAACATGCATGTGTAATTAACTCACCCCTTTTCAATATCCAAAGATGTAATAACAACATTCTCTATGTAACATAATAACAATTGTGGCATCATTATAGTTAAGATTAGTGCACGATAACAAGTATAATGTAATATAATTAGTATACAGAACAATCTAAAAACCCGGTATTCATCTCAATAAAGAAAATCAGCATTTAAACGTATGCACCATGATACATAGCAAACGTTGTTTTGTTGCTCACATTTGGTAGAATATGTATCCTGTTCATTCTATATTTCAGTGCGATACCCATGTCACAGCTCCCACCATCGCGCCAGCAACGCTATTACATGTATTAGTCGTAAGTATACCATCAACTATTTCAATGAAACAGAGATTTACTTTGAATTCTCAAACTCTCTTCTCCAGAAGCGTTCATATACATGTATCCTGTAGATGTGGTACCATATTGGTTGGCTTATGGTAATACAATTATCACATGATTTTGCTTGTGTTCAATATCTTTCCATTCACAAATATATGTACGAGCTGATTGCATGAAACGTTGGCTTATACAATATGAAACATTGATATAATAATGTTTTTAAACATCGCATATTTTTCTAAAGAAATGTTAATTTCATTTCATTTTAAAGACTTTATTTTCTGCCATCAAACAAATCAGTTACAACAAATATGGATAATTATATAAAATATAATGTATGCAAACAATATACACAATATAGCACAAAATTATACGTTGGGCCACCCCAGCTAGCCACCTGACGTCGGGCCGATGTCGGAATTTGGTTGCCGGATGTCGGCATATCGCCGTTGGCTCGAGGTTAAAATGTCCGCCAGCCCAACATCGTCACGACGTCATTTTTGTGATATATTGGCATAACGTCATTTTCCGACAATGGCCCAACATCATGTCATGAGATGATGTTGGGCCATTGTCGGAAAATGACGTTATGCCAATATATCACAAAAATGACGTCGTGAAGATGTTGGGCTGGCGGACATTTTAACCTCGAGCCAACGGCGATATGCCGACATCCGGCAACCAAATTCCGACATCGGCCCGACGTCAGGTGGCTAGCTGGGACTGCGTGTATAAAGAAAGAAAGCAGAAGGTCACCGTTATAAGCAAAAGCTTGAGCAGACGGTCAACCGAGCTAAAATACAATAAGTTGTGAAATATTGGCTAAGTAACAAGAAGAGGGGGGCCATGATACTCAAATGATATATATTTCAATTAAATATGAATATAGACAGTTGGATTCAATATCAATAATTATAGAATTGGCATATGAATCTAATCTTGATAAGGCTACTAATTAAACGTGCATGACAAAGATAAGAGAGAAACTAAACAAAAACAAGGGTGCGAGTGGTGCGTGTGTGTGTGCAAGTGCAAGTGCAATATCATAGTGTTATATGATCGTAGTTAAAAATTGACACTTATACCATAATGTTACCGGGTTTAGCTTTATTTCCAACTTGTCGGCAATGTCGGTAAACAATTACTTTAAATAGTTATCCTGTGCAAAAATATTCAGGATAAAAACAAATCAAAATGTGCATAATTTCAATGGTGATTGTCAAATTAAAAACGTTGATATCACAGTTTCAACGTAACGCATGATGAGATTAACAATGATCACATCTGATTTGCCAAGCCTTATCCAAATTTATCAAAATAGGTATCGAATTAAACCTAACGAATCAACATTTTAAATGAAGAGCTTAATTCTAAAAGGCGCTAAATCCACTTTTTCAATTACGGAGAAAATCAGGTTTCTATGTCGAAATGTGTACACATGCTTATGGGAATAATTATGTATAAGTTGAACGTTCTATATTTAGGTATTGATCGATTTATTCGTCCAAAACTGTATATTTCTATAAAGCTACGTACCGTATTAATGAGCTGATATTGTTAACTCATTTTGTATGGAAAGTGGATTTAGCACATTTTGGAATTAAGCTCTTTAAATAGTATATAAATATTGATTTTGATTTTCGGCAAGGAGTAGTGAGTTTTGATGTTTCCGGTCACCATTATGTTTCAATTTCACAATAGGTTATGGATGAAGCTCACTCCAGACCTCGTATGGGGGCGATAAGTGACACTCGAAAGTGTAACTGCTGTCCAGCGGTATCAATGCATAGGTCAGATATTCTACGTCGAACTCTAATTTTAAGTTGGAACGTATGTAAAACTCAAAACTGTGTACTTTTTTGAAAATTAAGAAACTGGACTAATCAATAATATTTGTTATAATAAAGTACATCGTATGTTTTGTATGTAAAGCGTTATAACAGTTTTGCAAATATGAATTAATGATTATAAGAAATGGCATACAAACACTTTAACTTAATTAATAATCTCTGTTGGTTCTGTTTATGCATACCAATGACAAAGGATATAAATAAATACAATTTGTACACGTTCATATTTTGGGCAAGAATGTTCAAAAGCAAATTGATTTAATGGATGACTTACATTTTTGTGTTAATTTTGTTAAATTGTTAAATTAATTTGATATAACATAATATATGAATACATGTTATTATGTTGGTTCTTGTTCTTGTTGTATAAAGTGTATACTCGTTCGATCATAATTATAACTTAACTTGTAACATTCAATTGTTGGCACACTACTATTAGACATTTCTTATAAGCTAGGCTGCTTTGCGGTCGCTTTACAAAATTACCGAAATATTTAAACCATTTCATATTTAGACGAGGAACAGCTTTTCGGAATATACTCAAATTTCAAATTGCTGTTGTTTATTAAATGGATAGCCCAGTTTTGTTAAAACGGAATTTTAGTTACCCTAACTCTAAGCTTCAAATTATAACTACAAATTGAAAGTTATTCGTAACAAAGTAAAACAAAATATACGCAATTAAGTTACAGGGCTGTTTTAATAAAAAAAGCAGCCGTTAATACATGAGGGCACCCTCTATACACGTCACGTGTATAATCAATATAAATGGGGTGCTTAGTTTAAATAGTTATACAAACAAAATTATAAACATTATTTTTGTCGTTTTTTCTAGAATGTGTTGGATTATAAAAATAGTTTGGTCAATTATAGATTTGTAACTACTCGGTCCCCACATTTATTCAAATATAATATTATACTTTTGGATACTTTTGACATATTTTTGTTGTCATCGTAGCTGTTTGTAATTTAATTGTGATTACATATAACATTAATTATGTCATCAAAATTGTGTGCTCTTTCAAAATTGTATTTTGTTTCCATGACCTTAAGAAAACAAATTAATTGAGGCGTCCTCTGTAACACAACTAAACTGGTCCTATAAGTTCCTAGTTGTTTTTATATTGTAAATAGTATACATATTGTAGACTTAAGTATTTTGCAAATGTTAACGTCAAGTAATATGAACGTGGTGCTTGGTTTAGTTAGTTATACAAAAAAACAATTATATAAACATTTGGTCGTGTTTCAAGAATGTGTTGCATTTTATTGTTGCTATTATACGTGTTGTATATTATTTAGTTGCTCATAGTATAATTACCCTCGATTATATGTTTATCGCTATATAGTTGTATTATTGCTTGTTTTTCAGATAAAACTCAATTCTAAGTTATAAGGTGATAAGGTATAGCCCAGTTTGTGTCAAACAAAATGCTAGTAATTCTAACTTGCAAATTACCATTACAAGCAAACAGTTATACTTCTATGATGCTTGAATGGTAGTAAATTATATACGCAGTTGAGATACAGGATTATTTTCATAAAACGGTTTACACAAGTAAGCGCCCTCCAGAGACGCCAAATATCCACCATCTGGTTAAACAAAGTGAATGGTATGTTTGGTTAAACAAGTTACTTACTAGAGTGATCACAAACAATACAAATCAAAACATTTTGATCGATTTTGAAAAACATGTTACATTTTAAAATGTTGTTTTTCTATAATTGATTAAAAGTTGGTTCCTTCATTCATCCAATCTGATAAAAATTGTAATATTTTAGATGGTTCTAATGCGATGTTGATCAATATAAGTACATTCTGTCATACAAACGTGTGTGTTTTTTGCAAAATTCAAATGTCATAACCTACATTTTGAATCCCCCACTGTACGAAATCTTGTCCATCCCTTTAAGTTTATTTTTTTGTTTTATATTATGAATATTACAGAATTTGTATACTTTAGTATTTTCGATTTTGTTATTGCCGATATTTTATAAATATATCATTTAGTTGTTATTGCATAATACTGTTGATTATATGTAGAGCGTTATGGAGTTCGGTTTTTGTTTATTGTGTAACAATTTGTATAACCACAAAATAGGAACGAGTTTTCAGATTATATTATTTCTTGTGATAGGTGATACAATGGATAGCACAGTTTTGTTCAAACACAACGTTAGTTACTAAACTTTGTAAATAATCATAACAAACTTAAAGTTATAGTTCAATTAAGGAGTTACTAGTCAAATTAGCCTATCAACTCCCTGGTTCAATGATGCTTAACGGGATAGTAAAGTATTGGTCAAACATAACGTTTGTAAACAAAACCGTCACCATTACGGTACAAACCAATAGTAGTAAATCCAACATGCTCAAAAAGTATACACAATTCCAAAAGACGAAAAAAAACCCATGATATCATTAAAAAGAGTCGTTATAACACAAGAGGGTGCTCTCTCTAAAAAGGCATTGGTTTGAACAATTTTCATGCAAAATGTGCATTTGTGGCCCTCTTTTCTGAAACCTACATAATTATAGTTGCCATTTATGTTTGTGTGTTACAAGCCAAAATGTATAATAATGCCAACAATTTAACATTTTGAACTTAACTTTACCTGAAAGTATCATTTTTAATCTATCAACTGTTTAAATTTGAGTCTCAAAACTAAGGAAAAGTAGAGTTACATGTATACGCATTTATAAAAGTTCATCTGCGATGCGTGCCTGTATGACCCTTATCTTTAGAGTCTGTTTTCTCCTTATTTAGTAAAACTAGACTTGCTCACTCTCCTACTTTTAATCGCTTTTTTGAATAGCTTATACCGGTCTAAATTGTATGAGTTAAACATTATATTAAAACTTTAGAGTCTAGTCTTTCTAACTATGTACACAAGTCTAAACTCAATCTGGTAATTTTTGTACTTAATTATTTATTTGTATTTTTGTTTGTTTGAGGGGGGGGGGGGGGGGATTGACGGTGGGCGGTAACATGTTATGTTTTGTTAACATAATGATTCAATAGAGGTATTATCTCACCACTTTGAAAAAATCTATTCAGATTGATTTCAAAGTAGTCTTTCATTTTTTTTTTTTTTTTTTTTTTTTTTTTAAGTCAAAATATCTAGTGGGCCCAAATGTATTCAATGACTTAAGCAAATAAAAAAGCCTACACTTTTTATAAAGTTTTAAAAATCGGTTTTTTAATTTTTGTTAATGACCTCTCTATATAATTATTATTTTAACAAAATATTACATAATATGATTTTGTGTGTATATGGTTAAAACCAGTGATTTTTCAGAGAGTGCCGTCATGAGCTTTAATGGCTTTTTGGGGGAAAATAACAGGTTTTGAATTAGTCTTTTATAATTGTCTATACCTTTTGAGCACTGTGGATCTATAAGTCTTCGTGTGTAACATAATATTGCAGGTTTGTTTTTGTTTAATGAAATTCAGCCTTAACATCACTGTACTACCCCTTTTAACTTGCGCTTCACCCCTACACAAACAGGATGCATACAGACTTACGCACGCGCTGGTATACCCACAGACGTAGTATTGTCAGTAAGTAAAGGGTTCTTGTGATAACCTTGATGGGCGATTTGAAACTACTAATTTGTCGATAATGCTAACCTGCTAACGTTGTCGAATATTTATTTTAAGATTTGTGGGAATTAAGTGTGAAAAGGGATTAGTGACCTACATTTGTTTAGAGGTCAAATTTAAACTTTGGTTTCATATTATTAATTTGGTGATCATACACAAGATGAAATATTGATGAAGAAATATGGTGTAAATAGTTTTCAGGAAATGCAGTAGGAGTGAAAGTAAAATTTTTGGAAATAAGTTACTTTCTTTTATGAGTCGGATCATGTTATAGACAATGCAGTTTGGTATATATTTTAGTGTGGTTACAAATACACACAAGGGTAAGACAAACGCGTGTTTAGGTTCGTTGTTACAATGTCCGACAGGTTTTTATTATTGAGATTACTTTCTAAATGCAGCAAGATACAGATGGTTAACGGGATAGTTGCGTTCTGGTAAAGAAAGTACAGTTTTGGTCAAATTGAACTTTAGTAACCAGAATATGAACCATTCGCATTAGAAACTAATAGTTGTAACTCTACCATGCTCGAAATGAGCACAACATTACAAATGACTAAGTAAAAAACATGTTATCATACAAAAAGAGCCGTTACAACTCAAAAGGGTGCCCTCTAAACACTCTTCAGTTTCAACCATTTTAAATCAAATATTGTGCACGTGATGTTTTGTTCAAATAGTGATAAATGGAGAGATAATCAACAGCTACTACCAAACTATTTTGTGAATTTTTGAAAAGAGGAAACATTAAAGGGAGAGATCCACTTTTGCAAGCCCAAATTCAAAAGTTGCGAGGTTATTGTCTTATATGAAAGGAAATGTCATTTAATAGCATGCCTGAACAAATTAGGGCTTGAAATCTCTTTTTCGTGGAGTTATAGACCTAAAACTGAATAAACTGAGGGACGTCGGTTAATTAGGTACATACGTATTTTCGGCCGGTGAGTAAGTTCGTATATAGATTTCACGGAGTGCCAGATTGGTATGCATGACCCCTACGTGACCCGCGCTAGCTACGTGACTCGCGCATAAGTACTTATGTGTGAGCGTTTACCAAGCAAAATACCCAAACATCGCTTAAACTGACTACATGTAATTATATATTCTTTCTTTTTGAGATCTTTTTCCGTGCCATACGTTAACAAATGTCGGCTTCACAATACCTTTACGAGAATTATTACTATATTGTTGTAATATTATGCTAAATCAGTTGAACTCCTTTATTGACCGATATATAGTTTAAATGGAGGGACGCATTCGTTTTTCATTCGTAGAATCCAAATTAGAGGGCTGTTCGCTCTGATTTGTTTGTGCGTGTTACATTGATCCCCATCCGTCAACTGAAAGCTGTTCAGACGTTTTGTAAAAGTGGACCTGTCCCTTTAAACAATTTAACGGCTGATTCAAAATTATCGAATAACTGTGTTTAAATAATGTTCATTCTGTCAATAAAATTGCATGATCTTTCGAATTTGACACTCAGTGTTTCAGTATCCCACAAACAAATGATTTTGTTTAGCGCCCTCCTTACCAAAACTCGACTATCCCGTTAACAATTAACAATTGAAACATGTTATAACGATATTTTACGATGTCCATTCAATGTATAAGCAGGTTTTGGTATAGTGTATTGACAATCAAATGAAGGAATATTATGAAACCATTTATGCGGTAGTATGCATGTTTTATTATACATGTTTAAAGATAAGATGTTAATTGGGTATACAAAGACTTATGATGCCCTTTAATTTACTTTCTATTTGCATATGTAATAAATAGATGACGTCAGTCATGTAACCGATTTAAAGCGGCATCTGGTAAAACGTGCCTTCCAACCTTCAGCGACCAAAGTTGCCAAATCGATGGCTCGATGAGCTAGCTGGCCCCCTAAATGCATACTGTTACTGGGTATTAAATTACAAATCTTGGCACTTTTTATTTTAACAATTCCAACATTATGTCATGGATTATATCAATCTCCAAACACAGGAATGTGTTGGTGTGAATGGGTGTGGTAGTGTTGCTCAACTCACCACCAATTTCACACAATTAACCAATATTTTTAAAAGGAGATTTTAACCGTCTGACCAAAGAAAACCTTGTGTACAAAAATTGAAAAACTGTGTGCAAGATAGTGAGTAGGTTTGCCACTTCTGCTTAATACGGATAAACTCTAAGACATATTTGTTAAACTATTAATAATCAAAACTGTCAATAGGTAACATCATTGCATCGATTGATAATATATTACATACAATGCATATGAATGTATTGTTCCCTCATCTCTGAGGGGGTACAGTTAAGTACACTATGCCATCATTGTCATGAACCAGTGTAATATGACGTTACAGATGTACGGATTGTTTGGACTGCTTTTGATAACAAACAACTTATTAGAACATTTCAGTTTCCTCAAACAAGAATTAGGTTGGAAATGCATGATTTTATCAAAACAAATAGTCTCTTTAAGGTCTGAAACATTTCGAAAGCTGTATACACTTCACTTCAAAACGAACACAAGCATACAATAATTGCAAAGTTTGTATAGTGATTTTTTTTAAAGGGGAGCACCAGGCAAAGAGCAATACATAATGATATGTTTTGGTACCGTTTTCTGATATAAATTATATAACCAATCAGTTTGCTATATATAATTCATAAACAATACAATTAATTACTACCACTTACGGAACCATTATTATGTTATGGTTCCGTACGCGCCAAACATTTTCGAGTGTGCCAACTCTATAATACAGGGTGGCCCAAACTAAAAACGGAACGGGGATCTCCCAATATCAATTAGCAAAATGAGTATTTCCAACGGATATAGTATCCTTCCAGTAAAAAAAAAAAAATACCAAGAACAGTTTTGTTTGGATAGGTTCCCATATTTGTAATTTGTTTGCCCAGTTACTGCCTGATAATTCGCACTTCCTGCCCGCAATATCATCGAACATGTATGCCCATTCTCTCGGCACACAACTGAATGCACACTAACAGGGGCGCCCGTATTGCTCGTGGTTCGATGCTATGACGGGCAGTCGGTGCGATTTATCAAGCACTGCCTTGGCAAAAATTGACAAAAAAGAAATCCTGATATGGTATCATTTACAGCGCCCTAATACAAGCAACACGGCCAAATGCACTGTTCTTGGTATCGTTTTTCATTTAAAAATACACTCCTTTCCGACGGACATACTAATTTTGTTACTTTATTTTGGGAAATTCCCCGTTCCTCTTTGTTCGGGCCTCCCTGTATAATCCCTGATGATTCGTTCGCTATGGACAAAGGTAGTCTTCGTATATGAACGCATTAGTCTAGTGGGTAGAAGGGGTGTTCGTGCACCCCGATGAGACAAATTTTAATCTATGTTACTTTATGTAAACAAATGTGTAGAAAACGATTAGCTATGTTAACAGCGCCAAAAAGTGTCCCATGTATGATTTGTATGCAAATTTATGCAAATTATGGTAGCCATTTTGGTTTTAGACTAGTATTCATATTTTGATCATTTTCAAAGATATTTTTTTAAAGAAAGAGTCCAGACTAATGTTTTGAAGGTCAGAGAACACGATTTTATAATTAAAAATCTGATCAGATGGGTGTATGACATCATAATATGCAAATTAGGGGCAAAATTTGCATAACATCAATATTTTCTGCATAAATAGGCGTCTATTTCATATTGCAACTTATGAAAACAATGAATGAACAATTTATTTTTTCTATAAAAAACAAGTTCAATATATCTTCATACAAAATAAACCTTAACAACTTTACTGCAAAACTTAAATATGCAAATTTATGCAAATTAGAATCATTTGTACATTTTACGTATATTTTAAGAGTTGTTTTCTTTTTAATCAAATACGGCACATAACTACCCACTTGAAGTTTCTAAACATACGTATGGAAGGTCAATGAGTGTCATTGAATGGTGTATGAAGATAATTGAAGACTATGTGACGTCACAATATGCAAATTAGTGGCAAAATTTGCATAACAATAAAGATATTCTGCATGAATCGGGTGGTATTCCCGTGTTTGAGCCATGCAAACATTAAATATACAATGTTTGAAGGCATAAATAGAAACTTATAGAATATCTTCATACAAACCAAACTTCAAAAAATAACTACGCCACATAAATATGCAAATGTATGCAAATTAGCCCCACAGAACATAATCCTTGTATTTTAGAAGCTACTTGCTTCCTTTTTTTTTTTCATCAAATACGGCACATAACTGCCCACTTGAAGTACATGTATCTTATGAGTGTCATTGAAGAATAATGTCTGAAGAAAATCATTTTATGGTGTTATTTTATGCAAATTAGGGGCATACTTTTGATAAGATCAGTTTAATATATCATATTTTGCAATACTTTATAACTAATGAAGATAATTCGTCATAATCATTACACCTGCATATGAATTACACATCGCTACGATAACACTTTCATATAGTTACCAGCGTGACTTAATGTGTCAAATGTCGGAACATTTAAGTCAGCATTACATCTCAGTAACAAGGTCAATTATGGCATATAGCTGGACATGTAATTTAGTCTAGACATGCGTGTTAAGGGCCAATGAGCTAGAATAATCAATTGCTGAAGTTATTTGATTACACCGTGTACAATTTAGGGATGCCTTTAATAGCAAAAATCAAATTATTTAGGTGATTTAAATCACTATTTCAAATACATACGTTCAAGACTAAACATATAACCCAGGTCTCTTCATCTGAATCTTAATGAGATCATTCATATTTACTGCCAAAAATTAAATGTCAAACATTACAACAGAATGCATATGTTAATGCAGATATAAGTAGACATACCAAAATGTACTGACCTATAAACGCGTTTTGAGGAACAGAAAGGGGGGATTGAATGACCTTTAAAGTTATTTTATAACATTTTGTCATGTGCGAAGCAAGGAAATATTATTGATGAGTATAACTGCATTAATGTGACATGTAACCCCATCATGGTTCTATTAAATAAGGATTTCTTCATTCACATTATTTATTCGTCATCTACATTTCCTAAGAAATCTTGAAAGTCTAGATCGTCATCTCCATCTCCATCTCCGCTGTCATCGCTGTCCACTTCTTCATCTGAGTCTGTGCCTAACAAGTCAACCAATGACGGCGGAAGGACAGGACAACATGACCAGACTGGTTCTAGTAATCCTTCCAGTGAGTGTCCATCCCTGTCCTTCACTGTACGGCTCAGGTTTCTCCACGATGGGCACATGGGCTCGGGACTCATTTTTAGCTTTAAGTTATGATGTTGGATCATACAAATGTGGCATATGATTTATGTTTTTATGCCCCAGATTGCACCATTTCAAGTATAAAAATGCAAAATCTTCCCCGTGGGAGGGGGATACCCCCTCCCAAACCCTCCCCCTCTGGCTCTGCCCCAACCCTCGGTCGCTTCGCTCCCTCAGGACTCATTTTTAGCTGTAAGCTATGATGTTGGATCATACAAATGTTGCATATGGTTTATGTTTTTTATGCCCCAGATTGCATCATTTTAAGTATAAAAATGCAAAATCTTCCCCTGGCTCTTCCACAGCCCTCGGTCGCTTCGCTCCCTCGGGACTCATTTTTGGCTGTAAGCTATGTTGTTGGATCATGTTTTTATGCACCAGATTGCACAATTTCGAGTCCAAAAATGCAAAAGGTCCCGTGAACGTGGGGGGGGGGGGGGGGGATTGGCAACCCTGTGAGTGTGGTCGGGCATGAGCCCCTAAACACATAAATCTTGAGCCCCCTTCGGGTTTTGCCCCCCCAATCCAAAACTGCTTCCGGCGCGCCTGCTTGACGCACTCACAGACGATTGGCGCATACGGAACCCAGCGGCCATATTGGTTCCATAAGTATTGGGTAGTTAATTGTGATGTTTATAATCGGAGTTAAACAACGCTTGGAAAAGTGTTTGACATCTAATCAATATCAAACAACGTTACCAAAACATATAATTATGTTTTAGTCCTTGCTTGGTGGTCCCCTGTAAACAAGCATCGTCCTTCGATCGTGTAATACTCACAACAACAACAACAACGGATTCCCCTACCCACGATTGAGTGGATTTGTATGCTAAAATTATTGGAATAACGTATTATTAAAATGATACGTATTGAAAATTATATTATTTTTAAAGTTATTGTTGATAGACAAGTACAAACGTTTTTCAAAAATCGAAATTGTATTCCATTAACTGTTAATACAGAAAGCCCTACCTTTATTTACAATTATTATATGTTAATACTACCATTCAAACACAACAAAGCAACACATAAATCGCGGTAAAATATTTTCAGGCACGTAAATTGTAAGCATTTGGTATGCATGAAGTTCTCATCGGTATTGATACAAAGTTTAATATCAAAACAATTCACAACAATATGAAACTACTTCCTAAGCAGAGTAAGTTAAAAGGATTGTTGGTCCCAAAGTAAAATAGTGTCGAATTGATTAGGACTAGATATTTCAGTACCTAGGTTTCAGTCATGGATCTTGGCAGCAATATTTTCCTTGAAGGGTTTATGTTGGTTTGTTACAATCTGCCACCAAGATTGCTAGGCCCATAGTTTACAAATCATTATTACTAATTAAGCTTGATCACCAATCACATACTAACGTATGATACACTTCATGTGTAGGTATACAACGATACAAATATACACAGTTATAATAATACAATAAGTATGAAATGTACATAACAATACCGTTATAAAAATAATGATTATAGAATTTCAATGATAATATGCACAACAAGTAAAGTATACAAAATGTACAGTTATAACTTGTTTGGATAATTACTTTGTACCATGTGATTATGTTGAATATAAAATAAAATGAATCAAATGAATCAAATGAATTTCACGATTGGACTTTTTCGGTCTCGTGCCGCTAGGTAAATTTAATTATTTCAGTTATTAAGCAGAATTCAAATCTAAAAGTTGGCTAAATGGTACACCATAGTCCATAGATGCTGAATGTGACTAAAACTGACATTTTGATTTTTACGCGATATTTGGGGTGTTGTGTCACTTCGTGAAATGCACGACGAAATGGCGAGGTAATCGGGTTAATTTATACGTGATTGCTTACTTTTGTTGTATTAATTACTCATGTGATATACTTAGTGTGGGAATATAATAGTTTACATTGTTGTATGACTACTCTGATTATACATGTTGTACGGTATGATCATTGTTTATTGCTATATACTCAATTTTGTAATGGAACGTTTAGTGTGACATTGTGAAACTACTTGGATGATGGGATTGTGATTGTTTATTTTGGTTGTGTAACTTCTATATTTTTTTAATGAGATTGTAACCGTATCTGTTTTTTAATAACTTCTCAGATGATATATGTCGCATAAGGTGGTAATTGTATATTTGTTGCTGAAATTTACAGGTAGTACTCGGATGATGTATTGTGTTTGGGATGGCAATTGTTCGTTGTTGCTTAAACAACTGCTCAGATTGGCCTTTAGTATAGGAAGGTAAACGTACATTTTTAATTAAATAATTACTTAGATTATAGATTTGTTATGGGATGTTAATTGTTATTTTTTGTCATAAAACTACTCTAAGAATAATGTTGTACGATATGGTAATCGTTAATTCTGTTTAATGTTTGCTTGAAATTACATACATGGTTAATTTCTTTAAATATGGTATTTGTTTATTTTTTGCATGTAATATTTGATTTGAATCATACACTGATTGATTAAATCTTTCTTGCAAAATGTGATTGTAATTGTTTCTATATTTCTAAGACTTTCCTGATCTTTACAACACTAAGATCTTGAGATAAGTGTCCTAAATATTGAATATTTTCGTTTATTTCTCTTCGTCTATTATCATTACACATTCTTGCCATATTGGTTCATTGTTCCTTATAAAATACTCAGAAAAAGTCCTGCAATTCTGGTTTTAGTAATCATTAAAACAAACAATTACAATAACCATCTTGAATTTGATATAATTGACCAGCCTGTTAATTCCCAAGCCTAATTTTAATTGATTATGTCATAGTGAGATGTGCAGTAGACATTGATATGGATCCATGTCAAAAGCGTAATATTGACTAATACGAAGTTATTTTCATCGTGAATTCTCCAATTAAGAGATATAGCGGTCACACAACAATGCATGTTGCTGCATTTTAATCCTGACTTAGCCCCCATATTCAGATGTAATGCACATTCTTTAATGACATAAGCATTACAATGGGGCATCAATGTAAAGGGAACACCAGGTTTTTTAATGATACCGAATTCAGCCAAAACTATGCTCCATGTATTATACACGAAAACGACCTATCAGTAATATGATACAAAACACTGTCAAAGTTATTGGATTGTTCATACATTTATCATGCGTGTATGTGTGCGTGTGTGTATATGCGCCGTTGTGTGAGTGTGTGTGCGTGCGCGTGTGTGCGCATATATTATGTGTGAGTCTGTGAGTGTGTGTATGGGGGCTTACCTGCAGACAAATGGGGAGCGGAAAGCGGGCTGGGGAGGTCTTGGGGGAGGGGGGGGGGGGGGGGGGTGTTGTTATACTGATACCAAAATAAATGTATTACATTGCCCCAAAATAATTCAAATTTTCCAAAACTTAATACGGGCTTGCTTTTTAAAGGAAAACGTCGACGTTGCTATATCGCTGAAAATGATACCCTTTAGACGCATTTTATGGACGCGTGTGCCGCACGTAGCCAGTCATGTTGGGATAAATACAACCTCACCCCCCCCCCCCCCCCCATCTATTAATCATAGTTCAATTCCCCATTCTCGAAGGAGACTCGTCCAAATCCCGAATTCCACTTGGTTCCATAACAAAATGCTGCAAGATAATAGATCAGTATCAGGGGAAATTAGGTTGTTTTGTTACCTATTTATTAATTTATTACAATGAATTGTTATTACTAAACAAACATACATCTATAGACACAATAAACCATTTTAACCAAACATGCAGCTGTAGTGTAAACTGGGCATAAACTGCTGTATGTAATCATTAGTATGAAGAAAAGAATAAAAAAAGGGGGGTACATAGATCTAGAGCGTCCCCCCCCCCCCCCCTAATTAGTCGGCCAACGCTACGTCACTTCTGGTCAAGTTGTACCCAAAAAAAAAAAAAAAAAAAATGATTATTGAGGAGAAAGGGGGAATGCATTTTGCTGTATTCTAAGTAATCATGTATGTTATCTTAAAACGGAACACATTAATGATCGCAGCGTTGTACAATATGTCCGATATGTTTATCACCTGGCATCCCTGTAGATTAATGTTTCCTGCATAAGGCAAGCAATGGGTTAACGCTCATAATTGTAAAGGGCAGTCGGTCGATCAAACAAAATCGAACTGCAACCTGAAGTAAGCGAGAAGAGAAATTTTAATTAAAGAGATATAAATGGAAAGAAATGGAGACAAAACGCATAAAGAAAGACTGAAGGAAATAAATGAATAGGAATAGGGACGTACAGTATTTCATAAATACCTTTAATAAAATGAATGGTGTAGCGTAGATGGCGGGGGGGGGGGGGGGGCACTTGGGGGGGGGGGGGTGGGCGTGCCCACAATTATTTAATACAAACAATGAACAAACAAGAGAGTAAGTCTTTTACAAAATAAAGAAACATGTATTTAAAAAAAAAGGGCGTGCCCCTGCCCCAATCAGCCCAACCACACTACGCCACTGAAACGCGATGTCTTACATGTGGAGGTGATAGTGCTTTGGGATAAGTCAAGCAGGCCACCCAGTGAGACAGCCAGTGATTGGAGAGATGACGTCACGAGTTCTAGAAGAGCGAACGATGACGTGTTCGCCCCGGCGACATAGAATATTTTGAGGTCAACGATCACGCTTCCTGGTCGAAAATTTGAGGGGATGACGGTCAGTGCATAGCTGGAGATGTTCCATTTTGAATCTGCAAGAACAGAGGATAAAAAGATTGGCAAGGCTTGATTGCCCGCACTGCATAACCCATCAAGGACGAGAGCTATTTTAAGGCAAAATTTATCATTTTTTTCCTCAAAAAAATGTGTTGACCTATTAATGACATAAAAATAGGTGGAAAATATTTACCGTTTAAGATAAATATGAAGTGACTCTGCCGCAAAGTGTCCAATTTGGATATCAATCTATGTTTTACAAATATCACAATATGCTGCCAATTTAAGCATTTCTTTCAATTATAATGATTTACGCAATAATACAAATCATAAACAAAACTAAAACAGGTATAGAGTAACACAATAGGGCTCTAAAAGTACACTTCTTTGAACTAGTCCTCTTCTTATCTAAGTGTAGGACTACCAAACCACAAATATGTGGGCCTTAGGCACTGATGGGATAACAATGAGCCAGTGTATATCATATAATTATGAACCCTTGAAAAAGGCATTCGCAATACGGCACCGCGCGTTTGATTTACAAATCGGAACCACTTTTCAGTATCGATTATAAATGAACAGCTCTCATAATGACCCCAATATAAAATCAGCACCTTGCCACAAACATCTGTAGGTACCTCCTTTCACCCATATGAATATAGATTATAATTGATTATAAATCCAACATGGCATTATTTATAAACTGTCCATTGATCTAAACAGAACCGACTCGATCCGACTGGTTATCAATCAGATTGGCTCAGTACACCGTGCCTCATGATTACTGTTGTTCCAGCCAAGAGCCAGTCGGAGGTCATTCGAGGCCGATTCAACATGTTGCATTGGCTCTGACTGAGCGAAAATGAGAGTGGCCTGATTGAAAGCCATTCGGATCGGATCGGGCCGGCTCTGTGTGCGGTAGGCCTTAATGTATCGCCCGATTACTCACAGTGTTCGTGACGTAACTACTCGCTTCCATGTAAGCTGCTGAGTTTGGGTTAGACAGATCCTCCGGTGATGGTGATGGGACGTTGATGTTGAACGTAGCATCCCTGATCTGAACTGTAACCAAATCTACATCGAAATTAAGTACAATACAGAACAATATGATACACACTAATTCCAATGCAATTCAATACAGTTTAAAATACAACAATACAATTCGATGAAGTTACTTTGATATACGCTCACTATTAGCGCACATTCAGAAACAGTGGCGTAGGTACGGGGGGGGCACGGGGGGGGGGGGCCTGTGCCCCCCCCTCCCCCCAATAATTTTGAAAAAAAAACAATAGAAAACATAAGGGGCCATTTTTTGAAAAAAAAACAAAGAAATACTCCCCCTCCCTCCCTGCCCCAGCCCTTAGGCGCTTCGCTCCCTCGGGATTCATTATTGGCTGTGTGTTGTTGGATCATACATAATGTTGCATAATTATAGTGTATGTTGTTGTGTGTGTGTTCTGGGGTACATATTTATTAGTGTGTCAATTATTTGTTTTCTACGTGAAAAAAATATTAAAACTTTCTGGTCGATCAAATCATATCACGCTTTCCTAAATACAGCCGAATTTCCTATCTAGGTATGCACCAGATTGCACAATTTCAAGTCCAAAAATGCAAAAGCTCCCCACCGTAGGAGGGGGGACACCCCCTCTCACACCCTCCCCCCGCTCAGTCGCTTCGCTCCTTCGCAATGTCTCACTCTCACATCTGGCTCAAAGTTGGCAACCCAGAGTTTGGTTGGGCATGAGCCCCTACACGCACAAATTGTGAGCTCCCTTGGAGTTTTGCCCCCCCCCCCCCCAATCCAAAACTGCTTCCGGCGCGCCTGACCTGTATACAAATGTATAATAAAGGCAATTGTTTTATGTATTGATATTATACCGTCATTAAATAGGATAAAAGGACCCCGTTCATTTAGTAAGATCGACTATTGATACAGTAAAGTAACATTCAGTGCCCCTCTAACAATATTCATGACACACTTCCTAATTGACTTCGAATTATTTAAAGGGGAGATCGTCGTGAGCGATTCGCTGTTCTACTACGACCTCGGCACCGACCACGATACCAATACGGACCGGTTATATACGCCCATCTTCGAGCCATTTGTGAGTTAGATAGTTATTCATCCGATCACGGTTATAACATTGAAAAACAAATACTTAAAGTTCCAGGAACAAAAAAATTAAAATTACTTGTATCAATCTTGTCTGCAATTCGTAATGTCGTAGTATGTGATGCAAGATCATTACAAGGACATTGTTAATCGCGTTTAGTGAACTTGATATAATAATTAATAATACTAATCATGGTTATTAATTATTATTAGCATTATGTTTATCCAGGCTATTCTCTTTAGTGTGTGTATATTGCTTTTACTAAGGGACTAGGGGTCCGTTTCATACAACTTTTCCAATTGTTGAAAGTGCCCAATCATTGTAAATACTATGGCAACAGCCAATCAGCATGGAGCATTATGCATGTTGTCATAGTAATTACAATATATTGACACTGACAACAATTGGACAATTTGCATGCAACGGCCCCCTGTATATAGTATGTTAAAACTGATATAATACTATAATATAAGTACTATAATTTGTGCAAATGATTTTGGTGATCGAAACAATATTCATGTTGCAGATTAATCCGGAACTGGACCAGGCGCTGGTCGAGGAGGTGTGCGGGACCAACCTTTTCTGCGTGTTCGATTTCCAGACGACAGGATTGCAGACCTTTGCAGAGACCTCAGTGGAAATTATCATACAGTACGAGATAGCCGTACAGAGCGCAGGAGTCGGTAAGAATGCATGTTTGTTTATTTGAGTGCTTGTCGATTTGCTTGCTTGTTTGATAGTCGATTAAAGGGATCTAGTAACTTTGGTGACATGTGCAAAAAGTCATGGACGGTTGATGCAATGTATATTGTTGTTATCTCTTATGTCCACAGGGTATTGTGTGAACATTTCAAGTTAAATGGATATTGCATGGCCAAGTGATAAGCGAAAATGCAAAGTGACATTCACTAACTCACTGCACTCACTTTGTACACGGTTTCAAAACTCCACCGGAGTTTTTTTATCTGAATACTTCGATCTATCTTTGTAACGGAAGGGAAATTTGAAAAACCGAAACCTGTCCCACGATTTTATTGTTAATACGAATACAACAAGGTATGAGGAAACCGCTAGAATTAAAATGTTATTTTGAGGATTTGGACAATGTTACTAAGTCCCTTTAACGTGTGATCTTTTGTTTGTCTATTTGTCGATTTGCTTGCTTGTTTGCTTGATTGTCGTTGCCAATTTTCTTGTATGTTAGTTTGTTAGTGAGATTCATTGATTGATTTTTGTTTTTCGTTGCTTGCCGTGTGTTTGTGCGTTTGTTTAACATTTGTTTGCCGTTCATGGGTTTGTTTGCCTGTTCGTTTTTAGTTCTAGCAGGTGAGCAGCAACATTAAAACAGTATAAATGTGTTTAAATCCAATAGATAGATGGATAATAAATAAACAGTACAACAAAGAATATCTGTAGTCATTGCATAGTAACATGTTTATTATGCAAATAGTTTAAACATTCTATATGTGTATCCTGTTTTGTTCACAGTATTCACCTGCCCGACACTACCATATCCTACGAACGGGGGCGTGGTCGTATCCAGGTACAGCGTAGGGGGCGAGGCCACGTTCATCTGTGACGAAGGATACGAGTTGAGTCACGTGGTCTTGCTAACCTGCCAATCAGACGGCGCGTGGAGCGACGGGGAATTCCCTTGGTGCCAGGCGTCCGTAATATCAAGTACGAGTTTAACGAGTTGCATTTTAATACCAAATATACTTGGTTATTTAGAATTGTGCGGGCAAAACAGGCAACTGGCTTAAATACTCTATATGGAGTGAAATATGTGCAACGTATGTGCTTGAATGATCGCAATGCGTATATATATACTTACCAGGAATAATAATATTATTTCAAAACACTGTATAAATAATCTTCATTTATATAACCATTATTAGTAGTATTAAAAACAAATAACAATTACATTAATGTTGTGATATCACAGTACTCTGTCCAACATTTCCGTCTCTTGCGAATGGGGACGTGGTCGTATCTCGCTACGAAGAAGGAGGCGTGGTCACGTTCATCTGTGACGAAGGATACGAACTGAGTCACGTGGTCTTGCTAACCTGCCAATCAGACGGCGCGTGGAGCGACGGGGAATTCCCTTGGTGCCAGGCGTCCGTAATATCAAGTACGAGTTTAACGAGTTGCATTTTAATACCAAATATACTTGGTTATTTAGAATTGTGCGGGCAAAACAGGCAACTGGCTTAAATACTCTCTATATATGTGCAATGTATGTGCTTGAATGATCGCAATGCGTATACTGACCAGGAATAATACTATTATTTCAAAACACTGTATAAATAATCTTCATTTATATAACCGTTATTAGTATTATTAAAAACAAATAACAATTACATTAATGTTGTGATATCACAGTACCCTGTCCAACATTTCCGTCTCCTGCGAATGGGGACGTGGTCGTATCTCGCTACGAAGAAGGAGGCGTGGTCACGTTCATCTGTGACGAAGGATACGAACTGAGTCACGTGGTCTTCCTAACCTGTCAATCAGACGGCACGTGGACCGACGAAGCGATACCTACGTGTCAACTGCTCGAAAACGTGGACAATGAATCGACCACAGGGAGTTTCAGTAAGACTCGAACAGAGGGATCATAATGCCCACTCTTGAATCATTGATGGTAGTATAAGAAAAACCTGTTCCAGTGATATAACAAAATAATACAAGTGGGGAGTATGTTGATAATGCAACATAGAAGGATGTTCGTGGAGAAGTGTTGATAATTGTTTGCAGGTATCATTGTTGGCAATGCTTGTGTAAAAGGTAGCGTTTATTCATTATTTCAACTAAATAAACGATAGCAATTACCTCAAAGTCCGTATAGTCCGTGGGCCAGAGGGGTCTACCGGTGACCCCCCCTATGATCCTCCGACTTGGGTGTCATTTTGTCCATTGATATGTCTAATGTTAGAAACAAAATGTTCCCAAGAAAAAAACTCATTTGCACTATGATTTTTTACTACTTTTTTGGAGGTATGTAAAAGTAGCACTTTTTCATTTTTTGCTGCATTTCTTAGGGTTGGTGAAAATTGAGATGGCATGAAATGCTCTCATTTCATAATGGCTTGGTCTGTATCAACGAAACTTTGCTGATACATGTGTTTACATATGCATAAGACACAAAAAAAGTTTCATGGTCATAGTTGATTGGATTCATATAATTATGACGTCATCAAATTTGCATATGAAAAATCATGGAAATTTCCTGGATCAAAACGGTCAAAAAAACAATGTTCATTAGTACAGTTTATTTTTTTCACCATGAAAATTATGATAATGAGCTGAAACTTATGTTGTATATTTCTAAAAGTATACTAAGATCATAAATGGTATTATCCTTAGAATATAATGTACACAAATTACGTTTTTTATTACGTAATCACCATGCGTCATATGCAGTTTTAAGGCATATGATGGCCATGTAGAGTAGGTCCCAAGTCGGTACATATTATTTCCTCTTTTATTTCTTTATTTGAGGACCAATCACTCTCATATTTGGCACATATGTAAGACTAGTAGGGCTCTTTAGTTTGCAATAGTTAGAATTTCAAAAGGTCACCATATGAGGGCGCTATTTACTAAATTTTGATAAAAACATACAAAATCCTATAAATTATGATAACAAATTTTGTTTCTCGATCTGTCTGCTTTGTATAGACAACTTGATATTTTGTTTGCATTATTATAACAATTTAAGACTGTTATGTTGCATATTATATGTTTTAGGCCCTAAATTAGGCATAAGTCCGTCTGAATTTCACCTTAAAATTGGAATAGGGATTGCATTGCACTACATACAAACAATTTCCGATTATTCATTTAATAGTTACCCTATATGTATCTTGTCCTGAGTGAGATTTGTGATAGCATTTTTACTCCAATATCAAGTTAATATAAAATGTTTGGGAAAAATTATAGTCAGAAACTTGTTCTCTTTTGTTTTGCATGACATTTCTTTTCAGAGAAGAGAACAAATTAACACCTCTTGTCTGCAGTCCATTATTTGATACCTACCCTACAAAAGTGACAGAAACGTCATGTGATAACTAAATGAGTACACACACATGCATGCCTTTATGATTAACATTAAATTAAATTAAAGTCCACAATAAAAATGTTTTAGATCATGAAAAGTTGTCTAGAATTTAGAGGCACATGCATGGGAACGTATGTGTGTGTAGAACTGTTAACTCATTTTGCAACATTTGCGCTCTTATTTTGTTACCAAAATCAACGTACTATGCCAATATTCATAATAAACGGGATACTAAGAACATTCCATTAATCATTGACACCTCACATAATGTCTGCTAGCATGACGGCATGTGAAAGCATGGCTGTGGCAATAGCTGATGTCAGTTAGATTCAATCTTTCATGATTGTTTTTCTTAAATATGAATAAAGGTGACAAATAATGTACATCAAATTTTATCATGAAACTTAAGCATTACACCGTCTGTCTCATATACTAGCTGTATATAGTGATGAGATATAATACCAACATGTATCACTATCTTTACACCAGGAAATTATGATAAAGAATTATACCAAAATTAAGCAACTACCATCTAGCTGCGCCACATCTTTAAGGTTTTGAAGCGCTTGATCCTAAACCAGCACCACGCAATCACAAAAGAGCACCCCAAATTTGGGCAGGCTGGCTCCTGACCAATGTTATTAATCACGAGCTAAGTAATTAATTTGCCACCGTCCATAGAAGATATCTTAAAACCAACAGCAATTGCTATATATGCGAAACCGTAATTAGCCACTGGCTCATCCTTAACATGTAAATGAGGTTACAATTGATTTCACTTAACTAAACTGCTGAAACAATTCTAATTTATGCTGAATACCTTTGAATTGTAGTCAAGAGCACAAGAACACAACGCAGAAATTATCTTTCATATAAATATCACACTCAGTACAATCCTAAACATACACCAACTAAATGTAAATCTTACCACGACAACATTTACATGTGTGGACAACTCTGTTGGGAGGACACTTTCCCTGTCGCGGAACGGCATCCATCAGAACATGCAAGCTCCAGAAAAAGACCTATCAGCAACAAAGCCTTAACCAGACCACTTCTTTGCCACACCTTCAAGCTGTTCAAGCGACTAGTTCTGACCCGCTTATGTGCAGTTGGAGAACCATCTCTGATGAAAGAGCAGGCTGGATTCCGGTCTGGGAAGTCTTGCACAAGACAACTGCTTAACCTTACCCAACATATAGAAAATGGTTTCCAGTAAGTGTCTTAACTGGAGTTGTGTTTGTAGACCCCTCTCAACAGTTTATGCTACTGTCAACCACCACAGGCTCTACACAAACTACTGAATGTGAACAACATGCACCTGACCAAAATAGTCAAGACCCTGATTGAAAAAGTTGGTTGAGCTGTTTGGACAGAAGAGTCGTTGGCGCAGGCAGAAGAATGGCCTCCCCAAGGAAGCATTCTGGCCCAACTCTGTTCAACATTCATGGGCGTAGATCTGTCATTGATACTTATTCATCGAGGGGGGGGGGGGGGGGGAGGGCGATGATATATTGATTCATCCCTCCCTGATGAATATGTATTACGTAAGTATCTACGCCCATGTCAACATTTATGTGAACGATCAACCTATATATACCCTCAGACAAGGAGTTTCATCTGTGCAGAAGACCTGTGTATCACCACCAAATGTGCTGACTTCCCTAAGACAGAAACCATCTTGTATGAGGAACTTACCAACCTATCCTTATACTACAAAGAGAATCATCTGAAGTCTATATAATTCAACCAAATCTGAAATATGCGCCTTTTATCTGAATAACATGCATGCAAACCAGAAACTGAAGATCATTTGGAATGGAACTAGACTGGGACACTGTGATAGTCCTCTCTACATATATAGGGGTGACCTTAGATAGATCTTTCAAAAGTACAAGGCCTCTATCACCAAGCTCGAGGGAAAGGTCAACAATCAGATCTACCGCTCTGGCTCTCACTTATACTATGTTGCAGAGTATGCCTGCATGGATGTGGGAAAGCTCAGCACATGCAACGAAGAACACAAGCTTCCGTGATATCACATGATGTATGTGACAAACGAGGACTGATAACATATATCTGATATGTGGCATCGCACCCCCTGAAATAAATAGGGCTGCTGAAAGCCAGAAGGAACGACTGACAGAACAGAGGATGAAGGACCCCCACTGCATCCTTGGCCCACTAAGTCACGGAAAGCTTCCTTTCACGCGTGTCTTCAAGAGGCTTAAACTCTGGGAAGAGAGATTGAGCTTTAGGACATGCCAATAGTGTATGCCATCATAGAAACTGTCATCAGGATTCAACCAACCCTTGATGACTTTGCGTAGCCTGATTAGGCTTTGGGAGGCATGGGAAGATGCAAACCAACATGATGAACTTGGGATATATCGAAGGTGCAGCAAAATGCGAGTGCGATCAAGCCCCTCAGATCATGGACCACCTGCTTAATTGTGATCTGGTACATTGAATGTGCACAATCAAAGATCTGACAGAGGCAAACGACGTAGCGCTCAGATTTTCCCGACATTGGCAGGAATTTGTGTGATGATACAAGATAATGCATGAAACAAGCTCCAAACTGCTATTGAAGGTGGGGGTCAGTAAAACACAACAACCGATAATCTCCTTGAAAACAAACAGTTTATCAATCTGCTGTAGAGAATGCCTTCACTGCACGCGTGCGATTAAGATTCTATCACGTAGAAAGGGTAGACTTATCTCTAACAGTTGTCCATCGCCAAAAATTATCGAGGCAGAGCTCTTAAAAGCGGCCTTGTTTTGTTTTGATGAAAAGAGACTTATACATAGGAGCGGCGATTGGCCTTTTCAAAATGAAAATGGGAACCTTAGGAGCGTCGATCTGCCTTTTTTAAATGAAAGATGGGACCCTTAGGAGCGGCCGGATAGGCTGTATATAAATCGCAAATATTATTATTTATTCTTATACCCGTTTTGCAAATACTGTCTACACGAGTACCCCCCCCCCCCCCCCTTGGGGTCATTGATGACGATGGTTGACTATGGTTTATTGCCGTTTGTTATCAACATGTCCACATTGATCTTCGTAGCTTATTTATGCCATGGATATCTCCTGAGGAATATACATTTAAAAAGAAAACAGTTCAACAGATATTTGTCGTCCATCCTTCGTTGTTAGTTAAGCTTAAAACATGTATGCTCTGCCAACGTTTCCCACACAGTGGGTAAAACAGCGAATCGATATCAGCAATGTTGCCATAGTGGCTTTTCAGGCTGTGATCCTTCCAGATCATTTAGGGTTCCCAGGAAGGCCAAATTATATTGAACGGTTACAACTTTATCTTTACCATTTCTATGTGTCATTGACTAATGGAATGTCTCCACTTAATTGCTCTAGATAAACTATGATGTAAAATCATGTTTGATGAATATGGATATGAATAGTATATATACCCTTGCTTACATTAATTTTGTATCACACCTGACGAAGTGTTGCAGCTGTGCACGAAACGTCGTGATATTTTAGATTCCTTGTTGACCACATTGCGAGACAAACGAATATCACTAGCGATATCTTTTCCGATGAATCGTATGCTTCATCTTTATTAAAGAACAAGAGTTGCAAAAAATAATGCTGTACACACATACTTCCCCTGTGCATATAGGTTTTGTAAACTCTTTGTTACCCTGGTATCCTCAAACTTATAATGTTCATCCTTGTTAATGAGACGTACTATGCTGTTCCCTTTTCTAAAAAGGGTGGTCCAAGCAAAAAATATTATAATTAATGTTTTTCTGTTTAAATCTGACTAGATGTATAATAGCTATTTTGTGTTTGTTATGTATATTTGATATTCGTAAATGTATTCAGATAGAAACAACTTACTCAATGCTAGATTCACAGGGCTGAACAAATGGTACATAAAAGCATATGTATCGCAATGTATTTCTTATTTAATTTTCAAGGTCACATTCAGACAATTATAAACTATTATACATACATATCCTTGGAAGTATGAACTTGCATACTGTACTAATGAAATCGAGTTGTCAACACAAAACCATCAGTTTAAGACAAAAACTCATAATTGAGGAGGGATCAAATAATGATCTATCAACGAGACGTTTTCATTTGTTCTTTTCTCTGAAAAAAGTGATGCCAACAAGAATAATACAGAATATTGAAAAACAAATTTATGGCAAGATGTCCCAAAACATTTTGCCTTAATTTGATATTGTAATAGATATGATATCGAAAATCTCACTCAGGACTAGATTAATAGAGTTAGGATTAAATAAACAATCGAAATAGTGTGTATGTATAGCGCATATTCCCTATTCCACTTTTAAAGTAACATTTAGGCGTACTTATGCCTGATTTATGCCCTAAAACAAAGAAGATACAACAAAACAGTCTTTAATTTCACTCTAGGAAAAGTAAATTTACATAATAATGCAAACTAAAAATCAAGTTGTCTATACAAATCAGACAAATAGAGGAAAAATGCTCATTATATCGGAATCTATGGGATTTTGTAGGTTTTTATCAATTTTTTGTAAATAGCGCCCTCATATGATGACCTTTTGATATTCTAACTATTGCAAACTAAAGAGCCCTACTAGTCTTACATATGTGCCAAATATGAGAGTGATTGGTCCTCAAATAAAGAAATAAAAGAGGAAACAATATGTACCGACTTGGGCCCAACTCTAAATGGCCATCAAATGCCTGAAAACTGCATATGACGCATGGTGATTACGTAATAAAAAACGTAATTTGTGTACATAATATTCAAAGGATAACACCATTTCTGATCTTAGTATACTTTTAGAAATATACTACATAAGTTTCAGCTCATTATCATAATTTTCATGGTGAAAAAAATAAACTGTACTAATGAACATTGTTTTTTTGACCGTTTTGTACCAGGAAATTTCCATGATTTTTCATATGCAAATTTGATGACGTCATAATTATATGAAGCCAATCAACTATGACCATGAAACGTTTTCTGTGTCTTATGCATATGCAAACATATGTATCAGCAAAGTTTAGTTGATACAGACCGAGCCATTATGAAATGAGAGCATTTCATGCAATCTCAATTTTCACCAACCCTAAGAAATGCAGCAAAAAATGAAAAAGTGCTACTTTTACATACCTCCAAAAAAGTAGTGAAAAATCATAGTGCAAATGAGTTTTTTTCTTGGGAACATTTTGTTTCTAACATTAGACATATCAATGGACAAAATGACACCCAAGTCGGAGGATCATAGGGGGGGTCACCGGTAGACCCCTCTGGCCCACGGACTAGTACGTTTACTGTTATATACAAATCATGATATAAGGGCATATTGACATACTAATATTATACACTTTGGCAAAAATGTCTTACACTGGCATTTAAAAATAAAATTGTCAGTGCATGATTAAGGAAGAATCACAATTATAAAAGTCAAATTTGTTTTTGTTTGATCAAAAGCTATATCAATATAGCTCTTTTGCCAGATTGCACTTTTGTTTTGGCTTTTCCGTATCAGACCAGTAACTAGCGTCTTTTCGCACGGCGACGGGAGTGCGGCTACAACGCTAATCTTAGCGGGGGGTCGCACTCAGCGCGAAAATTTCCGCGTATCGTCCAAACCTACGACGGTAGTTGGCCGAAATAGCGTAGTGTGTACAACGACTACGCAGCGGTCTGGTAAGCCCTTACTTCAATGGGTCAGCCAGAGGACAGTGGGGTCAGCCAACCAGAGCGCTTGGTCACTCGAGCAAGGAGACGTTCCGCGTATTCTTCACTGTGAAACTGCAAATAGATCGCGACGGTAGCCAGAGTACGGAGACCGTCACAGGTGATTTAAATCCCCCGTACTCAGCACTTGCGTCGCCGTGCGAAAAGACGCTAATACCAATATACAGTGTACATGTTTATTTTTCGTTTTACTCAAGCCCTTCCCCTATACCCAATCATCTCAATAGCCATTGCGGGACTTGTCATTGTTGTTGCCGTGCCCCTGGGATTCGTCAAGATGTGTAGCAAACCATCGTCTCCACAAGACAGGCAAGCATTATGTTTAGTATAATCTTTCATTGCCTGTTTACAAACATTATAAAGTAATCGGTACGCGGTTCCCTCTAATGCCCGGCGCAGACAGAGCCGACTCGACTGGTTGTCATTCCGATCGGCTCAGTTTTCAGTGCCTCGCGACACACATTTTGCCAGTCGCGAGACAGTCGGATGCCAGTTGGGGCCGATTCAACGCGATAAATCTGCTCCGACCGACCGGGCCCAACTCTAGCCTGATTTAAACCAGTCGGATCGGGTCGAGTCGGCTCTGTCTGCGCCGGGTTTTACATTGTTGTATTCGTATTAACAAAAACAGCATGGGACAGGTTTCGGTTTTTAAAATTTCGATTGAACTGGTCAGATGTTAAATAATTCACTGAACCGTGTACAAAGTAAGTGCAATGCGTAATGATATCACTATGCATTTTTGTTTATTACTCGGCCATATAACGTCCATTTAACTTGACATTTTCACTCAACACCCATTAGACATATCGGATATTAACAATATATATTGTATCAAAACCATTCATCACTTTTTGCACATGTCAAAAGAGTGTCTAGATCCCTGTAAAGATTAAATGCTAATAAAACGCTTGTTATATTTACTAAATAATTGACAATGCAGGTATACGTGAATGATTAGTGGATATATGCAAGCGAACATAATCAAAGGATAAAACATTATTATACCGCCATCTAAAGCAAGTTTTTCGATTATGATGGGGTCGCCTAAATGAATTTGTTTTAATATGATATGTAGTAAATACAAAGCAAAAACACTTGTGTTGTTAAGCATATCATTAAATGCACTTGGTGTAATAATTGATAATTATGACGAATTTCGTGTTAAGTTTATGTTATTTGAAATTAATGTGCACTTTATTTTAAAACGGATACTCAAATTGATAAATGAAAATGAAAAACTGCTCAAATAAGTGAATACTCACCAATTTATTTACCACTTTCTTTGACCCTCCTTTGACATTTCTTTCTTTTATGTTTTATTGAATTATGCCCAATTAATTACTTCGCAGTCGTGTTCATCCCAACAATGCTACGGGACCACCCCCTACCTATCATAACTCTCCTAACGTGTGAGTATAACCTAAATCTATCAACACATTACATGCTTGCATTTCAGCTACCGCGTGGATGCCACGTGCTCGATTACACGCGATGGTATAGCTTACTTATTCATGCCCGTTGTATTGCGATTTGGCATTGTACATTTAAGAAACCCTATTAATCAGTGCACATTCTAATGTTCAGGTGTTGGGCATTCACTTTTCAATATATTCCTTTCCAATCCCCCTTCAAACTAATGTAACACTAGTAACGGGCTCTACTGGCACGTTTTGGGCTAAGCACTTACGCGTTAAACAAAAAACTAATTAAAACACACACATTGTACAGATATGAGATTATATACGATGTGATGGTTAACATCATATCAAAATACATTCATGTTAAATCTCAAACATCGCATAAAACAAAATCACGATGTCTCGGAGGTCTCGAGTTCGATTCCCGGCGAAGCCTATTTTTCTTTGCTCATTTTCAATCATTTGAAATATTTCAAGTCAGTTTTATTTATGTTTGAATTCAATTAATACAAAAAGCTGCATCACTTTGTGTGATCCCGCGCCTTTCTCTAAAAAAGGTGATTTAATTATCCTTGGGATTGTGCCCGGTTTATATGGCTTTTGACTAATTGACCATTGAAAGGGGTTTCATGGGAGCGCCCCCCATTCAAGAGTCTTCGTGGCTCAATGGGTTGAGCACCCCCTGCTGGAAAGTTCACACTCATTCACAGTGTGAAACACAGTGTGAAACCACATTTCACACTGTGAAAACACATTTCATACTGTGAAAACACATTTCACACTGTGAATTAAATGTTTTCACAGTGTGGACACAGCCACACTGTGGTAAACCACACAGTGTTCACATTGTGAAATTTGATTTCACAATGTGAAATGTGTTTTCACACTGTGGCCACATTGTGAAATTTATTCCACACTATGAACACCAGATTTTCACAGTGTGAATACCTTGCGACATAGATTTCACAGTGTGAACAGAAGAATTCACAGTGTGGCCACTCTGTAAAAATATTTCACATTGTGAAAAATATAATTCACCTTGTGGAAAGTATTTCACAGTGTGAACAGAAGAATTCACAATGTGGCCACTCTGTAAAAACTATTTCACATTGTGAAAAATATAATTCACCTTGTGGAAAGTATTTCACAGTGTGAACTGGAGAATTTGTGAAAAAATCACAATGTGACAACTCCGTGGAAACTATTTCACGGGGTGAAAAATATATTTCACATTGTGCAGAATGCAGATACATGTATTAACAATGGAATGAACCTGTCTTTAGAGGTCACCTGTATGCAGTGGCCACCTGTCTTATACATCCCCTTGGTGGACAGAGGTTTGACTGAATAGCTAGACACAACAAATATATATGTCAATATTATTGTTTTATTGTATTCATTATACTATTTCACCGATTTGAATATATTTTAATCGATAGTTCAATATTATATTACAAACAGAAACCAATGTTTGACTCGTAAGCGGTATGATTTTATCGAAGCTAAACAGTGGCATACCTAGGATTTGTTCAAGGGGGAGGGGGAGGGGTGTCGGTGAAGAACTTTCGAGAGGGGGGGGGGGGGGGGGAGTGTCCGTCAATTTTTTTAGAGAGGGCCAGATGTCGGTGAAGATTTGTTCGAAGCCGAATTCCGAGATCCTCAAAAATGTTTGAGGCCAAGACCAAGATCCGTTGTTTTCGGGGGCCGATTGAGATGTTTGTTATGATGGTCAACAGTGGCGACGGGGGGGGGGGGGGGGGGGGCACGGGGGGCACGTGCCCCCCAATAATTTGGAAAATACAATAGAAAACATATGGGGACATTTAAAAAAAAAAAAAAAAAGAAATACATAAGGTGCCCCCCCCCCCCCAATAATTTGTGTGCCCCCCATTCCTTCCGACCACGCTACGCCACTGATGGTCAAGACCACTAAGAAGTGGCCTCGACTAGCTGACCACTTAAATTTTGTAGGGGGGGGGGGGTTGAACCCCCCAAAACAGCCCTTCATGAAGGGGGGATATTGAACCCCTCAACCCCTCATGGGTACGCGGCGTAAGCCTATGCCCTAATATAGATCTAGTTATATGCCTCCTTGATTGTAACAACGTTCCATGCGTTAATAGTCTATGCACGGGCACGACAAGACATCCTTTACTATAAGGACGAGAGCTGTATATTATAAGAAAGCTTTATTATACAGCTCTATGGAGTACTATGGGGGGGGGGGGGAGGAGGGGGGGGGGGGGGGGGTTCGAGAGAAAATATAAAGAGCTGCACTGATTTTGATGACATCATAGCAACTCGGTCAGCAGCTAACTCGGGCAAGAGGCTAGCTCGACATATATACCCCCAACGACCAAATAATGATCTAGTGAAGACCTGTTCTTCCGATTTATTAATTTTTTTTTTTGAAAAATGAATATAAATGAAATGCTAAAAATTACATTGTTCAATTGTTGCCCGAGTTGTCCTAGGTCAAGAGCAGACCGCTAATCAACTCGTAAGGGACGAGATAGCCCTTGGCCGAGTTGTTGTCGCGGCACCCATATCACGTGACCCATTCACATATGCACCGTATATATCCGAATTCGAATATTTCATACGGGCGGGTCGGTAAACTCTTCGAAATTGCATTTTTGAAATAAAATGACAGAAGCTGGATCCCGATCGTATGTCTACAGCTATCTTCTCGACCTTTGTTTGAATTTGAGTTGTTTGTTCCGAACTAGTGTTGTGTAGGGATCGGATATTATAATTTGTTCAGCAGAGAGGTACATTAATGAAGGAAGCGTGAGGCATATATTCCGGAGTAATATGTATTATTTATTCATACTCTAAACTTTAGAGTATTCAAACGGTTCTCACATGAAACAGTAGAATGGTATATAATAAGTAGCCAGAAGAAATAAGCACATGTACTAGCTCAGTGAAGGTCTGAGCTAGTTCTCCTCCTGTTACCAGGGGTACACATCAATATATAGTTTTAGAGAGGTGAGAAAGACTCTCTCTTTCTTCTTAATCCAAACACATGTCATCTTATCTACCAAGGAGGTTAAACCTCATTAGGGCATGATTAAACGGTTTCTCAAGATAGATGAGAAGAACCAGAACCGACAACATCAGAGATTGTTTATACAATCTGTTCCGGAGCAATAAAAGAGGAAGGGAGGCGGCACCATCAGATGTTGTTATTGATGGAAGGGGGAGTCAGGTTTATAAACAAGATAAGGTCTGAACAAGGGGGCTTTTGAAAGGAAGTCGAATCTTACCAACTTGGGAGATAACATTGATTATAAAACAACAGTGGGTAGGATTCAGAGGGTCAATAGAGTAAAGATATTATCTAGAAGGGGCGTGTGTGGGTACTGGTACTTTTACTAAGAAGGGGGAGGGTGTTTGATACAACCACTACATAACATCCCCTTTGTTTAGAAAAAGAGGCTCCTCTCCGTTTTTTTTTTTTTTTCAAAAAAAATTAAGGGAGAACTAAACTGAACTGTTTGATAAATGGTATTAAACAAAATATAAACAAATTATGAATGAACGATTGAATGAATGAAGGGTGATAAGTGAAACGTTATTCCATTGTTCCATTTCCTCTTTCGTAAATCACTCTTTCTCTCTCTCTCAATTAAATTATCAAAGTGAGATTATCATATCAAAAAACTTAATCATCGATATACTCCATTTTGCTAATATAATGCTGAATATTGTATACGTATACATGTACTAAATCTAAAAATAGTGCAGACTTATGCACAAAAACAAACTAGTGTAAACTTATACACTTAATAATTTTGAACATTCATGCAGACTTATGCACTGTTCAAGTTAACAAATTATAACTTCAAAGGCAACGTGCAGACTTTTGCACTAATAACACAAACAGAAATATAAATGCTCATCAACCACATAAAAAGTGGCAACACACTGTAATGTGTCAAACTAAAAAGAACATACTAATAATACTTTTCATCATTCCGTATTCCTGTAACAAGGACAAACAAGTAATCCTAATACTTGTTATGTTATGAAAAACTCCATACAATCGTAACTATAACCAAGGTACGTGTAAATGCTAATAATCCAAAGCATCATATCAACGCATTAGCCAAGTATAAAGCAAAACAAATTAACAGGAGCGCTCAAGGTGTTGACAGCAGTCTATGTTAAAAGGCTCCGATCGGTGTACTTCAAATGAAGTATCAACATAGAATTAACTAACTATCAAACCTATCCTGTTTCGTATGTTGCATTTATGCAGTCATGTTAAATCAATGAACATAATAAACAAGTGCATTCAAACTTATCACATATCGTAACGCAGGATAATTCAACCTGTCTAAGTCATCAAAATGATGTAATACGATACAATGTCGTCCATTAACAAATATTGTATTGGCTTATCAAACCAAAAAAAATCTTAGCACAACATAATTCAAGTTTGTGCACTAACTTTCTTATCAAAATCGTACGGCATGTAATAAACTTCCAAATCAATCCATATGAGAAACAGATACGAACGATTGTATAGAAACAAAATAACCATAATAGCCTTAACATCCTTAAATGAGGGTATCAAATTTATCAATTGTATAATCGTCTTTTAGCCTTTGTATGTAACTTGGCTAGGTTTACATTAATTGTGAGTATACTGTACATAAATGTAACTTTGCAAGGGTTACAAAAATTGTAAATACAGTATATAAATGAAAGCAACGGGAGCGATAAATGAGGGTAATACCTAATTTCCATAATACCTGTATATCAATTGTATATCAATCGTATGCAACTTCTTAGGGTTACATAAATTGTGAATACAGTCAATAAATGCAATTTGGCTAGGATTACATAAATTGTGAATACAGAATATATTTACATGCTCATCAAGAAATGAGTCGATGAAGCAAGCGCATGGAAATGCAGTACGATCAAACACATTTCCCATTAAATTCAATCACACAAAAATAGGGCTAAAAGGGATCAAAATCGAACAGATACTTTCAAATCTGTTACTTAGTCAAAAGCAACGTAATGATTATTAAGTCTCACAAACGCGAATGTAATACCTGTAATGCTCATAATGAATGCAGGTTCCCCTTATTCTAACAACAAACAGCACAAAACATGTATAATAATTAATATGCACATAGCTTGTTCAGTACCAAAATCGCAACTGAGACATTCTTCATTTAATTTATGAAGTTTACTGATCTATGTCAGTTTTTAAATTTGTCAAACTGCGTCTGTTTACTGCATCTATAACCGATTGTACATTCAAATATTAAAACGTCTTAAACTATCCATTCCTTAATAAGGAAATTCCAATTCATAATATACTATTATTATAAAAACTTAACATGAATGAAAACGAAAAAATATCAGTATGCACATGTGGTTTGTTCAGTTTACCAATAAATACTGTATAGACACTCTTCATCTAAGAAGTAAACTGACCTTTCTGTCAGTTTTAATAATCGTCATACTGCGACTGATAACTGTATCTATAACAATTGGCGCACATTTAGATATTAAATTCATTAAACCTTTCACCCAATTTCAAAGTAAAATCAAGAGGAACATGAAAGAAAAAACAGAATCAAAATAAAACACAATCACACAAATTTACTTTCCATCTTTTAACTGCAGAGCTTTAAAAAAACTATTGTATCATATTCATCTTCCTAGTCGGCATTTATAATGTTTGTCCAAATAGTATTTCATTTGTCTTGTTGGTCTGTGGTCGTTTTGGTCAAGGTCAACCAACAGACAGGCAAATTACTATAATAACAAATATAAATACTGATGAATCAATATAAAATAAAAAGGTAGAATAAGTATTGTATCATATAAATCTTCCTAGTCGGCATTTATAATGGTTGTCCAAATAGTATTTCATTTGTCTTGTTGGTCTGTGGTCGTTTTGGTCAAGGTTGCGATCAACAGACAAGCAAATTACTATAGTAACAAATATAAATACTGATTAGTCAATATAAAATAGAAAGTTCGAATAAGAGCTAAAACAACTAAGAACTAAATTATACTGACACACAAACTAAATTAAAACAGTGCAAACTACAAACATATTGTAAATAATATATCTACCAAAAATTACAGATAATGAAAAGTATTACCAAGTAAAAACGATACTACAAAAACTGTTCTCTCTTACACTCACTCACATACTTGGAACAACAAAATGTTTCACTTACCGAATTCTTCTACATGGTTTTGGGATAGGGGCATAGTTCATTATAGTCAATATGATGATCGATATTCATCATCCTCCTGTATCGTCTACATAGCCACTTGTCCTTGTTCTTCGGTGTTGGCGATATCACTGTCGATGTCGTCATTGATGTCGTCATTGATGTCGTCCACGATGTCGTACTTGATGTCATCGACGGCGTAGTCGGTGAAATCATGAGCAGTGTCCCTGATGTCTGCGATGTCACGATTACTGCCTTCGTGGTCGCCGATGTTGTCAGTATCGTGGTCGCCGTCTTCATCTTCGTCGCCATCATCATCTCCTCCAGCTCCGGTTGTCGGGCTGTCAATGGCATGGTCCATGCTGCCTGCGTCGATGCTGTTTTCGATCATGGATGCTGTCCAGCCAAACGAGTTTTGCTGTCTACACAATAGTTGTATCTATTGCAAAACGGCTACCTCGTTCAATCTGCAATTCCACTTCAAATTGTTCAACCATTTCAAGTCGATCCCGTCTAGTAGTTTATTGGAAATCTAGGCTGTTGTGGTATAAATGTGTTCCTCACCGGTATGTGAGATTAAGCCGATTCAATCATTGGTGGTCGTCCACGAACGAAGAAAAGCATAACTATATAGTAGAACAAGAGTCTACAAAACCAGGTTCTCCACCATGTTGTGTAGGGATCGGATATTATAATTTGTTCAGCAGAGAGGTACATTAATGAAGGAAGCGTGAGGCATATATTCCGGAGTAATATGTATTATTTATTCATACTCTAAACTTTAGAGTATTCAAACGGTTCTCACATGAAACAGTAGAATGGTATATAATAAGTAGCCAGAAGAAATAAGCACATGTACTAGCTCAGTGAAGGTCTGAGCTAGTTCTCCTCCTGTTACCAGGGGTACACATCAATATATAGTTTTAGAGAGGTGAGAAAGACTCTCTCTTTCTTCTTAATCCAAACACATGTCATCTTATCTACCAAGGAGGTTAAACCTCATTAGGGCATGATTAAACGGTTTCTCAAGATAGATGAGAAGAACCAGAACCGACAACATCAGAGATTGTTTATACAATCTGTTCCGGAGCAATAAAAGAGGAAGGGAGGCGGCACCATCAGATGTTGTTATTGATGGAAGGGGGAGTCAGGTTTATAAACAAGATAAGGTCTGAACAAGGGGGCTTTTGAAAGGAAGTCGAATCTTACCAACTTGGGAGATAACATTGATTATAAAACAACAGTGGGTAGGATTCAGAGGGTCAATAGAGTAAAGATATTATCTAGAAGGGGCGTGTGTGGGTACTGGTACTTTTACTAAGAAGGGGGAGGGTGTTTGATACAACCACTACATAACACTAGCTATCCAGTTACTACATTATTGAGTTTTTATTGTAATTAGTTATGTTCGAATCCTCGACCGTATCCGAATTCCGATACACCATGCAACAAAATACCAGGAGCCGGTCGAGGTGAATGTGTGTTGGACTTTGGCACGCTGCATGCTTATGCTGGCGACTGGTGTGGATTGGTGAGTTATTAATTTGTCCGACTTTCTGTATGATTTTATGTTTATAGATTGAGATCTACTGACTATAAATAATATAAGATAATTGGCTCAATGTGATAGTGAATGTAATGGAGTGTAGTACGAGATCGACAAATCTAATACTTTCATGGCCTCAGGCCTCATTGACATTGTCATTGTTGTCGTTGATATATGTTACTGAAATATTCTTCTGTCTGCTTTATAGCGCTAGACGCTCCGATTGCCTCCTGCGTTGTGAGCCGATAACACCGTCGTCGTCAACCATTTGTCGATTATAGAAATAATGTCAGTTACCATAATACCATGCATGGTCATGATTAACTGTGATCAGCGACGCGTCGCGTCGCGACGTCGCTCGAAATCTTGCAGGTACATTTTTGTAGATGTGCGACGAGGTAAAAAATCGCCTTTACTTTAAAAATTATTTGAATTTGTTTCGCTCCGAAGTACCTTTAGTTATTGACCTTATCGGACATTGCATATAATTTGCTAAAAAAGAAGGATAACTTACCTCAAATTAATGATTTATTACGGTAGTCCTGGTTAGAATCCGGCTTTGTCTTTGATCGCTGCAATGATGACGTCACCTCAAAACTCGTCGGCAATGCATGCTGGGATAGGAGGTATTCGATATTCCACTCGTATTAAGTGGCGATCGGTCAAAGACAAAGCCGGATTCTAACAAGGACTACCGTAATAAATCATCAATTTTTGGTAAGTTATCCTTCTTTTTTAGCAAATTATATGCAATGTCCGATAAGTTCAATAACTAAAGGTACTTCGGAGCGAAACAAATTCAAATAATTTTGTAAGTAAAGGCGATTTTTTATCTCGTCGCACATCTACAAAAATGTACCCGCAAGATTCTAGCGACAGCGCTGATCACAGTTAGGTCATGATGTTTACTGGTAGTCATAAATACTAAAGCCTTCGCCCTTTGCGCCGACGTAGCTTTAAAATTATTAAACGAGGTTTCTTTACCTTATCAATCAATATACAAATATAACGATTACTTTATCCCTAGCTAACTTTCAGCCACCCCACACCCCACAATCACACCAACCTTTGCCAGTCGCCCCCGGCGAACTGCGGCTCTGTAGCTGTCGGAGCGAGGAGCTAGCTGCACCGGTCACCCGAGCGAATCGTCCTCAGTGGCTCTCTCCCTGGGTCCCCGGCGAGGTCTCACGGTTGTTGACAGCCCTCCAGTGCGACACACAAACCTAACCTAACCTACAGGCACTCTTTATCCCCTAAAAAGAACCCTAACAGAACCCAGGTAGTACACCTACTCAATATCGCTTTCTCCGGGAGTTGACAAACTAGCTAACTTTCCGAACACGAAGCTATTCACAATCGCAATTCTCTGATTCTATTCACTAATTCTCGAGACAACTGGAAACGAACTGGTCGCGTCTATGGTCTGCGGCAGAATGAGAGCGTGCTATATTTCTTAGCGTGCAAGTCATATCTCGCCCGGAGACTTATCGGAGTAACCCAGGAAACCCGTTATTTTAGGGATGACCCGGATACGTACTCGAACCCTCCATTTGCCTAGGAGGGGGCATTTTACGGGGCCCTATATGACCCGACCATAATTCGTGTCATAAAACCTACCCGCCAGGGGAATGAACTCGTGTCAATCCAAACCGGGTCAACATTGCCCTGGGAATTTCAATCTACTACCCCCGACCGTCAATCGGGATGGAATAGCGCCATCTACGGCCGGGATCTCGCCCCAGCTTTTTGCTAGACAATGTAGTCTGCTAACTTGCCCCACAAGCGCAGACTCATGTTAGCCGGCGACGGCTTCAATACATTGACATTTTTTTTGTGTGCTAATTTTGTAGTCTGTTTTTACGACTGCGGATGGACAGACCACGCAGTAACGTAATCGACAAATGGTTGTCAATGAGGATGTTATCTGCTCGCACGGCGGGCGGCAATCATACTCGTACTCATAGGCTATTAGTATTACATAGCGTCTAGCGTAGAAGGCCGACAATAAAATGTTTCAGTAAAATTGTGAAAGAGGCCATAAAAGCGCTAGATTTGTAGATTTGAATCGAGTGTGCATGAGAATGAAGATGGAATATTGAACAAAACAAATGTATACATTTGTAAATTTGACATGCACGAGCGACCAGAGCAATGCTAAATTGACTTGTACACAGGATCTGCAATACATGAACTTTTGGCTATGCTATGGCATCTACATGTATGACGACCCGGTACAGAAAAAGTTTTAAAATTTACATGCAACATTCTGAATTTAAAATAAATTTGGCAAAATCAAACATAACTGGCCCTAGAAATTATCTTCCTAAAATGTTGGAAATATAGAGAAATCTGCAATATAGGATTTGTCAGTATTTATGATCCATCTCAAAAGTTTCGCTGCTATCTGAATGACTGCCATCATGGCCATGTATTCCCCGCTTACTTCCTGCACCACATGAGTAAGTTAGTTACATGTACTGAGCTTAATCAATTCTAAAAGTCCTGTATCCATACTAGTAGTGTACTTGTTTCTGATGCTGTTTCCTCTTTTGTCTTAAAATTTAGATGTTGGGTTCAGAGACATTATGACGACAAGCACTGACAGTGTTGGGAGCCCAGCCATTCAGCAGCTTATTCAAAGCAGATGATGTCACGTTGACAGCTGAGATGCGGACTGAGTCTTGGCACCAACCTGACAACAGTCAACAAAATGGCATCATTGGTAAGTTTGTAATTTGCTATGGATGGTATACATGTAAGTAGTACTGCATTGAGCCATTGACTTAGCTAGGTGGTGGGGGAACAGTGACAAAGTAGCATGACTCGACACACAATAACACAGTAAAATTGCAGAAGTTATATGTTGGTGTCCTGATTGTCAAGGAGATTTTTAACCTCTCATTGACTAAGTCTAAAAATTCTTGTTTTGTTCAATGTCATCTGTAGTCACAGATTTGACCATGAATTAGTGATATTTTGAAAAGTGCAAAATTTGTTCATGAAATCACATTTTGGGCCTGGAAATTTGTTTTCAGGGCCACCAGAAAAGGGGAAGAAATTATTTCACTAATTCACTTGCCCGACCTGGCCGCCAGTGAAACGAAAGGTACTGTACTCGGTATTCTATCGTAAATTACCCTTAACTGCTACGTCTTTCTGATTCTTCAGAATCTTCTTCTTTCTTAAAACTTGGATCAGGGTTTGTGATCATTGCAAATTGATGACAAATTGCTTTCGTAAGCCCATTTACAAGGATGTTCGCCAAAGTGTTAGAGCATCACTAAACTATAACACTAATAGTAATGTTCAAAATACAAATAAAAGGAAGGCAATATATTAACCTCTATTCATTGTTCTATTTTCAGCTCTTGCTACAGCTGCTTCAAAGACATCTCGAGTTTAGGAGAGCTAGCTTTGGCTGGACAGGAAAAGAAAGACTCTTAAACAGGTACTTATATCGGTCGTATCAGCTATCAGCGCATTGAAATGGAAAAACCCAAATAAATCCAAGATGACCGCTCCGGAAATTAGTTGAGCTAAGATAAATGTGTTCCTTTGTTGGTTTATAGGTTCGGGATATCTTTATTTGACTTAATCATTGAAATACCATAAGCAACTAGAATACTGGACTCACAATTCAGTTTGTTTTGAACTGTAAATAAAAAATACATTCATGAAATAAATGCATTCAACCGGACTAAAAACATTCTCTCCTTACAATAGCCAAAGGCGGCCATCTTGGATTTATGTAACTGAAAATGGCAATGGACATTCTCACTTATTATTATGGTGTAATACAAAATGCAATAATGGCTAGAGTACAAACGACCATATCTCATGACTCTAATAGTTGGCCTAATTTTCACAATTGGGCTCTCTATGATGTATAATGATGCAATTTTTCCTCAAGAAAAAGATCTGGCAGTCATTTCCCATGAAATCAATCAATTTGGGAATAATTAGTAAATATGTAATTGTCCTGGGAACCCCCTTTTAAATCACCAACATTGATTATGCTGCCCTCTATTGGTGTGACTGTGACCTCATCTAAAGAACTTCGCCCCATAGTTTCTGTATACGACGCCACACTAAATTCTCTAGTTGACGTAAGCCAACGAAGTGGCAATCACGCTGCTGATTTGGGGCTTTAACTGGCTGCTAAGTGAGATCAAGCATCAGAAAATTAGCCTAAAATCACTACTGTGTTTATTTTCATGTAATTTTTTTTCTGCGGACTTAGTTTACAAGTCGTCAACTATGGAATAAGTGCCGAAATATGCTGTATTCATTAGTTTCTAAGTTAAAGAAATATGTTCCTACTGTACCATTATTTTGGAGACACACTGTACAATATGATTGACCAAAAATACCCTGTACTTTTTGCTTATTAATGGCTTTAGCAACAAAATAAAACAATGTTCATGTTCATGTATATGCCAATGAGGTGCACCCATCTTGGATTTCAGGGTGTTGTGAAATGAGCACCGGAAATTAATTCCTTACCCCAAAACACCCTAAAAAAATGTTTTTAATTAGGTCCTGTGATCTTATTACATAAATATGCGAAATAGCTAACTATCTTTATAATGTTTATACAAAAAATTGCTCAATTGCCACCTTGGCAACAAGCTTTTTTTCCTATAAACCATTTAGAACATGGAATAGTTAAAAACAACAACATTGGACTAATGAACATTAGGCCATAGCCATAGGGATATCTACAGGACTAGCACACTTGTCGTATCTTTTCAGGTATTATAGATTGGATCAGCAGCTTTGGACATATTTTGTATTCATCATCCTATCATTTTAATGATTACAAGTTCATGCTAGCATTTAAGTATTAACATTTGTTTCTCTCATTTATTTTTATTTTTTTCTTGATTGAATACGCTATGGGAAGATTGCCAGAAGCGAACTCCACAGAGATGAGAGAAATAAACGGGGGCAAGGCTGAACAGGGGTCTAAAGTGCGGAGGTGTGCCTTGGCCGACTTCTAAATGGGGGTCTATGGAGCGATCATGGCTGAGTCCGAGGGGTGTTTCCGTCACCAACATTATTCGAGGCAGAAGTCTTAAGAGCGGCCTTTTTTTATCCCGACGGCTCATGCAGCACAGTCTCTTCCCAAGAGACTAAAGCATGAGATGCAACGGTTGAACTTTAACCAGCAGAGTCTTTCTACTATGACAGGAAGACATAATGACTCAAGAGCAAGATACTGTTCGCATGCAACCGACTCTGGAGATGATCACTGGAAGAAGACAACAGTTATCAGGCATCTCGATGAGCGTTCGTTTGAGATACACCACCATGGTAACACCAGTTCGCCCGGTGATGGCTACAGGTCATTCGCGTTCGCGGCTTGGGGAGCACGACAGTGACTTGCCCGGTGACCATGACCTTGATTCACGGCCTGATAATCGTGTTAGTCTATCATCTAGAGAAAGACACGAGCCAGCGTAGCTAAGAGATTATTTTTACAGAAATCGGTTGTTTAAAATATTTACAAGTGAGATTCACACACACACACCCACAATGGTCATTGATTTGTTTAACCTTGAATTTAAGCATCTAATAACTCATTCACTATGACCATTGGAATATAGATTAAGATAGATCGGAGAAGCTAGTTGATATGGACATTGATAGACACAGATAAATCAATCAATGTGACTCGATGCAGACAGAATGACAATTCATTAATTTCTTTGATATAAACTGTATAAATACACAAATAGACCCATTTAGATTTGGAATGCTGATGCAGACAAAATGACCATTTAGTGTTTTTTTCTAAAACCAAAATCAATACTTAGGACACAGAAAACGTAATGAGTGAATGTTAAAGAAACCCCATATTGGTTTTATAAACACTTATAATATTAAGCATGTTCTTTATTATTCTGTTACTGTTTTGTTTTTTAGGTAGCGGATATAGTTATTTATGTTTTGTATCGTTTTGAGGGTAAATATCTATTAAAGTTGAGTTTCACAAGCAGACAATGATTATCAACCTTTTCTTTTTCATATTATGTACTAAGATTTACCAGACTACACTTTCATAGTTTGACAGATTTAACATTGTAGAATTAAACAAATAATTTAATTTCCAAATATGGCAATGTCACACAGTATAATGTGTCATATTGAATTTCCACACAGTAAACAGTTTCAATGTGGTGGGCATTTCACAGTGTGAGGTTTTCACAATGTAAAATTTTGGCATTTTCACAATGTGAATATGCGGTTATTCAGTGTGAATCACAGTGTGCTCCACACTCTGTATTTCGGGCGTTTTCAAAATGTGGTCACACCGTTTCACAGTGTGGTTCACACTGTGAACCACAGTGTGTCCACACTGATTCACACT
>JBAMJV010007078.1:0-28294 GCA_037951105.1 Echinarachnius parma | reverse complement strand
GTTTTAGCCCAGACTAAGTTGTGCCACTAATCGATGTTTTATGTCTGTGGGTACATGTATACTTTCGTCAGTTACATAAATCCAGAAAGATAAGCTATACAAGTTCATCCCCTTAGATGTGTAGAATATTTTAATTCTGTATTTGACTACACTCTATGGAGATCATAATGTCTTTTCAGCTCAGACATATTATTTTAAATTTAAACAGAGGAAACTGACCAACATATCATAAAATTATTTTAAAAAAGGCTTCGCCGGGAATCAAACCCCAATAGTCCTCTAAATTGATATGTTGTTGTCCTCACCACGAAGCAAGAGGCCTATCGATTGTTGGACTTCCCAGAAACATTTTTCAATGCTCATTTTTATGCCTCCGCCAACGAAGTATCCTATGACCGGGGATAATATTATCATTGTAAAGCGCTTAGAGATGATTATCAATCATATTAGGCGCTATATAAATAGAGTATATTATTATTATTAGTATGCATTATGTTCCCGGGTTGTCCGTCCGTCCGTCCGTCCGTCCGTCCGTACGTAAGTCCGTCCGTCCGTCCCATTTTCGTTCTCGCGATATCTCAAGAACCGGTTGACGGATCAATTTCAAACTTGGTATGAGTGTACATATTAAGGTGAAAATAATCTGATTAGATTTTGGGGGTCATGAGGTCAAAGGTCAAGGTCACAGGGCGCAATATATATGCAAAAATATCTTGTAATGGCAAAATCTCAAGAACTGAATGGCAGATTTCAATCAAAATTGGGTACCTGAATGTATCTTAGGCAGCCAATGAAACCATACAATTTTGGGGTCATGAGGTGAAAGATCAAGGTCATATGACTCTATAAATACATGCTAAAATAGCTTGTAATGGCAAAATCTCAAGAACTGAATGTCAGATTTCAATCAAACTTGGTACCTGAATGTATCTTAGGGGATTGATGTAGCCATACAATTTTGGGGTCATGAGGTCACCGTTCAAGGTCACAGAATTAGCTTGTAATTGTAAAACTCAAGAAATGAATGTAAGATTTAATTAAATCACACTTCCCAGATAACAATGCGACGTTGGCGGAACGTAGTCTATAGTCAGCACCGTCGCGGTTGGAAAAACAACGTTTAGCCAACTTTGGCCTACGGTAAATTCACAACCATATTTTTGCAGTCGGCGAGCTGACGTTAAAACAACGTTAAGCCGACGTTGGCTGTTGACTGTTGGCAAACTGGTCGGCAAATGTACGCTGAAACAACGTTGGGTGATAGTTAGACGAACAATCATATTTATATGGTCGAAAAGCAAACGTTGGGCCAACGTTTCGCCTACTACGTTGGATATTGCTTGGCTAGTTGACGTCGTACTAACGTTTGACAAATAACCGCATTACGACGGTAGGCAAGCCAACGTAGGGCCACCATTCACTTATATAGTCGTATGAACGTTGGGGTTTAGTCGGCTCAATGTTGGCTTGACGTCAGAAATAGCAAAATAAAAGGTTGGGCAAACGTTGGCGCAACATTGGCAATTGACGTTGGCTTATGGGGGTTGGGCCGACGAGGGCCCAGCGGCAAGAATGACGTGGGCAAAACGTCACGTTTTGACGTTGGCCCAACATGACCGCCTACATTGGGCCAACGATGGGCCAACGTAGCATTGTTATCTGGGTTGGTACCTGTATGTATCTTGTGGAGCCAATGTATCACTACAATCTTGGGGTCAAAGGTATACATTATGCCAAAATAGCTCGTAAATGTGATATCTCAAGATCTGGTTGATGAATTACCATCAAAATTGAGTTTACAGTATTAATTCAGTGCATGTTAATTTTGGCTTGATATACAAATTCCGTGATAGCGGAGGCATAATTTTTGACTATCCAGCAAGTTTGTTTTTATATTCTATTCATAGTAAATTAAAATGATCTCGCGATCACGTACATTTTATATTTGTTTTAGTTGTTTACTTATTAAAACTAATTTAATAAATAAAGTGGCGATATAATTGCTAGACCATTGCTAGAGTAGTAATTTTTCATATACAGCTCTTTATATGTGCTAGACTGACTGTCATTTAATTTAAAAACCACAACTCGATCTGGGCATACGCCCTCTACGAGATTAGAGGGGGGAAACCAGCGGGATGTCGGTTAGAAGCTCGACTAGCGCCATGGTCGAGCTCAGTGGCGTACCATGGTCAAACCGATTGGGTGGAATACACAAAGGAGGTTTGTGTAAACCATGGTTTAAACCATGGTCTACATCTATGGAGTACCCTTTGAAAACGTATAGAGAAAGAATGTAAACTCCTTACTTGTTAACAATGTTGATGCTACACATTTACGTAAGTCACCAAATACATGTTTTCTTCCCAGATGGTGAAATTTGCTGGTTAGCAAGCACTAAGAGTCATATCATTATAAATTATAAATTGTTTTTGTCTTATCTATGAGCAGCACTCCATAGATGTAGGCCATGGTTTAAACCATGGTTTACACAAACCTCCTTTGTGAATCCGGGCCATAGGGGCGGGGGCACTCAGTAATTATTCTAAAGGAGATTCTCCTCATCATCTATTTTGTATTTGTCAAATTAATATTATTATTATTTATTTATTATTATTTAAAAAAAAATATATATATATTATTATTATTTTTTTTTTTTTTGGGGGGGGGGGGTGGGGGGGGGGGGGGGGTGGGGGGGGGGGTCGTGCCCCCATGCCCCTAGCTCCTCCGGAACTGGTCGAGCTATCGCCCTCATGATGACTTAAGCCCTCCGCACACAGAGCCGACTCGACCCGATCCGACTGGTCTTCAGTCAGGATTGAGTCGGTTTCGATCAGTCGTAGCCGATTCAACATATTGAATCAACCTCGAATGATTTCCGACTGGCTCTTGACCGGCAAAACAGAGTCCTGAGGCAATTACGTATACCGAGCTGAACCGACTGAAATCCAGTTGGATCGGGTCGAGTTGCCTCAGTGTGCGGAGCAGTGGCGTAGCGTTGTCTGACTAATTGGGGGAGGGGGGATCGCAACAATATTGGGGGGGGGGGGGGGGGCACACCTTGCATTTCTTTGTTTTTTCAAAAAATGTCCCCCTTATGTTTTATATTGTTTTTTTCCAAATTATTAGGGGGGGAACGGGCCCCCCCCCCCCCCCCCCCCACCCGTCGCTACGCCACTGATGCGGAGGGCATTACCTGAACGATCAGCGAAACTAGCGTCCATTCATCCCAATGCTTGCCCTGTCCCTCGGACAGATACTTGTCCAGGCTCTCATTGTTCATGTATTCCGTAACAATGGTTGGACGTCCCTGTGTACAAATGATAATACAAATAACATGTTCGATTTATATAATGTTAACTGACAAGTTACTAAATTCTGTTTGACCAGAACTGTACTATCTCTTTAAGGTATTGTCATTTGCAAGTTGCAACACATGAAAGTGCATGAACATGTGCTTATAATTTCCCGTTAACTCCGCAGTTTGGAATGTGTGTATATACGTCTACGAAAACAACAGTCGACAAGATACTTAGTTCAATGATGATTGTTTTTTGGATAAAAAGCGGTTAAATTGTGTACGTGGCACGAAATGAAATATTTAAAGGGACTTAGTAACGTTGTCCAAATCCTCAAAACCAATTGTTGTATTCGTTTTAACAATAAAAAGCATGGGACTGGTTTCAGTTTTTCAAATTTCCCTTTCGTTAAAAAGATATTTACGATTGAAGTGTTCAGATCTTAAATTATCCACTGGACCGCGAAAACCGTGTACAAAGTGAATGCAATGTGTTAGTGCATATCACTTTGCATTTTTGCTCATTACTCGGCCATATAGTGTCCATTTAACTTGAAATGTTCACACAACACCCAGTGGACATATCAGATAACAACAATATACATTGTATCAACCACTCATCGCTTTTTGCACGTGTCAACAAATTTTCTCTCTACACAGCTGAATGAGCACTAACAATGGCGCGAGCTTCGATCGCTACTCGATGCTATGACGGGCAGAAAGTGTCATTATGTGTCTTTATTATGGCAAGTACCCCGTTCCTTTTTAGGGGGGGGGGCACCCTGTATAGTACCCGGAAGTCATGAACACCAACAAAGGACACTATGTTGGCATGTCGTAGTCCCTTCATGACTAATGTAAGACTTCATGCTAATGTAAGACTACAAAATAGTTGAGCCTTCTTCCTCGATGTCATGCTACGTTTACACCATGTCCTCGGCGGCCACGGCAGCCCCGTTTGGCCAAAACGTAGAGCGCCGTGAGATTTTGACAATTTTTCCCTCTGTATTCAAGTTTTGTTAGGTCTTGCCAAGTTTTCTCACGGTCTATCACGGTCTATCACGGTATCCGTGACGGGCCGTGGGGGGAAGAGCCCCTTCCCCTCACTGATGGTGCGTTTACACCATGTTCCTGGCGGCCACGGCAGCACTGTTTCAGGCCACCGTGGACAAAACGGGATGGACGTGAGACAACGCGGGGGGACGGAATTGGCAAACGTGACAGGCCGCGATTGCCGTGGATGCCGGGCCAGATTTTTAAACATGTCAACAAATTTGCCTCGGCAGTCACGGTGTGGATGAGAGGCCTAGCAGGCCATAGTAAAAACGGGGTGAACGCAACAAAACGTGAAGGTACGTAATAGGCCGTAACAAAAATGGGGGGCTGTCCGTAGTAGGACGGGAAAGGACCGTGAGATGTCGGGGAATGTCTTCCCGTCCTACTACGGACAGCCTCCAAGTTTTATTACGGCCTGTCACGTTTTGTTGCGTTCACCTCGTTTTACTACGGCCTGCTAGGTTGCCGTGGCAAATTTGTTGACCGTTTAAAAATCTGGCCCGGCATACACGGCAGTCACGTTTGCCCATTCCGTCCCCCCGCGTTGTCTCACGTCCATCCCGTTTTGTCCACGGTGGCCTGAAACGGGGCTGCCGTGGCCGCCGGGGACAAGGTGTAAACGTAGCATCATGCAGATAAATCTAAGTGGCCGTGCGCCGGGATGGGGGATGGTGGGTATAGGGGCACGTGCCTTCCAGTGATGTAATTTAAGGTACCGTTGAGTATTGGTATTTCCCGAAGTGCCCCCGATATTTTTTTGTGAGATAATGAAAAACTGACTGTCAAATTTGAAAGAACATACAATTGTAATGACAGAATAAACTTTATTTGATCAAAAGTATATTTTTATGCAAAAGATTCTTCACCGGCAATCACCCAGGGGCGGATCTAACTTTTTGCTAAGGGGGGGGGGGGGGTTTGACCCAATGACGATGCGGAGCATCGTCCATGAGCCGCGAAGCGGCGATTTTTTTTTGGTGCTATTTTGAACACCCGTAAGTGATTTTTTTCACTTTTTCCGCTTTTTTCACTGATACATTTTCACTTGGCAGCCCAAGGGGGGGGGGGGGGGGGATAAACCCCCTAACCCCCCCCCCCCCCTTGGATCCGCCACTGTCACCGGGGGATATTCAGACTTTTTAGAAAAAGGGGGAGCGGTTTATACTTGTCCAATTACTGTAATTTGGTTTTAAGTATACATGATTATTGTTTGAATTTGTCAAAGTACACACAATAAATGGTTTGTTAACTTTCTTGGTATTGAAAAACTATCCATTAAGTTGATTTCTTCTCATTTAAAATACCCCTTTTTCATAATGTTTTTTGGGGGGGTTTCATATAATTTTCAAATGTGTCGAATTATTTTTTTCTTCAAAATCGTTAAAGTTATATCAAAGTATCATATTCTAGAGCACTTTGCTAAACATTAACGCGCCATGAAATATCAGCCCGAAGTTGTATAACAAGAAAACTGGTGAGCTCGATTGTTGATCATAAAATTGCATTTTGTATTGACAGTGGTGTGGGGCTGTGGCGGGGGAGGGGGGGGGGGGGGAGGGGTAATGAAGGACAAGTTCCCCCCCCCCAAAAAAAAAATAAAATAAAATAAAATAAAACAAATAATACATTAATTAATTAATTAATTAATTTAAACAAAAATTATCAATCAATAAGAATACAAATCAAAAGGAAAGAACAAAAACAAAAAATAATGATAATAATTTGACCACTAAGAGCAATACAAAACATAAGAGAAAATCTTTAACAAAATAAAGAAATTAAATAAAGTGTGCCACCAATAATGTGCATGCCGCCCCTCAATCAGTCATACCTCGCCTAGCCACCGAAGTCACTTTTTTAAACTTGCTTTGTCGAAATAATCATGATTTAAGAATGTAATTGTTTCATAATTTCAGATCTGTCGAATCAGGGATATGTTTTTGTTGTTTTCAACAAAATCGTTAGACAATATACAAGTTAAATGTTTGTAAGTGCTGTGCTCAACATACAATTGACAGACTGAGGGAAAATGTAGATTTTTATCATTTAAAGGGGTAGTTCAGTTTTGGTATAGAGGGCGCTGCACGAAATAATTTTTTGGTGAGATAATAACAAACTGAGTGTAAAATTTGAAAGAGCGTACAATTTTAATGGCAGAATAAACTTTATTTGATCAAAATCGGTACAGAAACGGCTGAAATAAATATATCCGATCGTAATAAATCTGGGCCAAGATAATCGATGATTAAAGGGACTTAGTAACATTGTCCAAATCCTCAAAATAAATTTTTCATTCTAGCGGTTCCCTCATACCTTGTTGTATTCGTATTAACATTAAAATCATGGGACAATTTCCCTTTCGTTACAAAGATATGTACGATCGAAGTATTCAGATAAGAAAAACTCCGGGCGAGTTTTTCTTCTGTGTACAAAGTGAGTGCAGTGAGTTATTGAATATCACTTTGCATTTTCGCTCATTACTTGGCCATGCAATGTCCATTTGACTTGAAATTTTCACACAATACCCTGTGGACATATGATATAACAATAATATACATTGCATCAACCATTCATCACTTTTTGCACATGTCAACAAGGTTACTAGATCCCTTTAAAAAGAAAATAAAACAAATGCTTACACTTTTTCAAAAATTGTCAAAAGAGGTTTTAAAATGGATACTTGAATGATAACAGGCTTTTTACTTAGTCGTTTGTAATTTTCTATACATTTCGAGCATGATAGAGTTATAACTATTAGTTTTTAGTGTTATTGTGCAGGTTTTGGTTACTAAAGCTCAGCCTTACCAAAACTGTACTACCCCTTTAAACATTTTGTTATTATTGTGCACTATAATCAAGTCACGCATACCTCTCCAAACCACTCCAAAATGTCCAGCGCCGATCATTTCGTCGAGTTGCAATCCATCTATAGAGTGGTATAAATATACGTCATGATTACAGACAGAACTTTATCTTTGATTACAATTTGCTATCTTGCGTCGGGTGAGTGAGAGAAGGGCGCTAAGTCATTGTTCGTACCTTAGAGATAATCATGTCAAATGGTTGACAGCCACGTATAAACCAGTTTCGGTAAAGAGGGCGCTTCAAGAAATATTTTTTGTGAAGTACTGAAAAACCGAGTGTAAAATTTAGAAGAGCACACAATTTGAATGACATAACCAACTTTGTTTGATCAAAATCGGTCCAGAGACGGCTGAAATTTCCATAAATATAACTATATGTAATTATTGTGGGGCCCACAGTAATTAGATAATTAAGAACCAGCCGTTAAAAAATAGATAAAATGCTAACGCTTTTCAAAAATGTACAAAAGAGGTATTTAAATAGTTGTTGATGATCTCTCTATTTAATTATTTTTTTAACAAAACATCTCCATTCACATTTTAAAAATAAAAGCTGTTTGAAACAATGCGTTTTTAAAAAGCGTCCTTTTGTGTTTTAACGGCTCTTTTTTAATGATAAAAGGCTTTTGACCTTATAGTTGTTCGTAGTTTGCTACACTTTTCGAGTATTAGTTTGTATAGTTTGTAATGCTATGTTGCAGGTTTTGGTTTGACCAAACTGTACCATCCCTTTATATTGCATCACATAAAGAAGGTTTCGATCTATACGATGGTATGCAAAACTCAATTTGCCAACGAATCGGCTTAGCGCCCATCTTAAGCCCGGCGCAGACAGATCCGACTCGACCCGATCCGACTGGTTTTCAGTCAGGCTAGAGTCAGTTTCGCTCAGTCGGAGCCGATCCATCATGTTGAATCGGCCTCGAATGACCTCCGACTGGCACTTGACTGGAAAAAATGGAGTCCTGAGGCAGCGCATACTGAGTTAATCAGGCTGAAAACCAATCGAATCGGGTCGAGTCGGCTTTGTCTGCGCCGGGCATTACTCTCACCGATGTTTTGTTTACATGCAACAACATTATAGCGTTAAATTCATAATGACAAGTTTTAATATCGTGTTATATTTCCATAAGTCTACCTTAACAAAATTGAAAAGTTATAGATACGTCGAAATGGAAATGTTCGCTATAAACATGCTATAAAATAGTTTGGTAAAAAAAAAAAAAAAAAAAACGAATATCAAGCAATGATATAATTCATAGTGCGTTATAATTGCACTGCCCCGACTCCAGATTTGGAAAGTAATACAATACAAGGGTAAAGGGCATGTCAAATTCATGTAATTGTATTTTGTTCATTCGGTAATCTCTTCATACATCAAAAACACAATCATCAAATTTGCGGTCATATCTATCAAATATTATGGCAAACCGATCATCAGGCAAATTCATCGCATTTTCAGGAAAGGGGGCATAAGTCTGAACTTTACCTCCATTAGGTAGCAAAGCCGTGGGGTGTGCGAAAAACGCCGCCCCTGCAGCTACGGCACCCCCTATTACCAGACGTAGTAACATCGTGTTCGTATCTGCATAAAGAAAGTTAGATGTTCAACATGTTTTACGTTATCATCAAAGCAGACAGAAACGGTCACACTGCACAGTGCACACTGATATATGTATATTATACAAATATACCAAGCTGTGAGAAAGTATAGTGGAATTATATATCTGAGGAGGGACTGGCATAGAACTATTTTTTCCGAGGGGCGAAGCCCCGAGGACAAAAATAGTAACTATGCCAGTCCCTCCGAAGATATATAATTTCCACTATACTTTTGAACTAAAAGGTTGGTATATTTGTTTTATATCCCTTCTGTTTGCTCTATATCCTTCGCATGATTATAATCATCGCACAAATAAATGATTTCAATTAAACTTAAGTATTAAGGAAAACAAAAGGAAAACAAACCATTGATCATAGAACCATCACTGCACTATGTTCTGTTTGTGACACTGGCCCCCTTAGCGCAATTATTTCTGGCACAGAGCGCGTATTGCGCTATCTTTCCATTCATGGTTACGCGCATTAACAATTAATGCGCACACAAATGCAAAACGCGCGCATCAAAGTGAATAATTAACCCGCTTTACATACACACGTGTGTAATTGAATGGGAAAATAGCTATTCGTACATTACATACATGAAATGAAAATGAACTGAATTACTGTCACGACCATGGAAGGACAACGATGCAGAATGTGCACCATTTTCGAAATTGTTTACTTCGAAAACCGCCATGATATACATGAAATGCATCTCTAGAATATTTGTTGGAACTTGTTGATATTCACGGGTGAAACTATTCTGTATTTCGTTTTAAATTACTCTTTGGGAAATCTCGTCGAGCATCTTTCGCAAGCTAAAACAAGACCTCCGCTCGCAGAGAAGCTGTTATTACACGCATCTCTATGGGCAATATGATCTATAACGTTATTTTCCTGCTATCTGAAAAGATAGTAAGCAAATAATTACCGTTGGTTAAGGTGATGGCACAAACTATCACTTCCGAGGCGATCTGGATGTAGCTATCTTTCCGAAGCGAAGCTGAGGAAAGATAGCGTATACATTCAGATCACCGAGGAAGTGATAGTTTGCCATCGCCTGAAACCAAAAGGTGATTATTTGCTTTATATTCCACATCAATTATTTTGATCACAAACGACCTATAACTAACACAAAGGGCTAAATAGTTTGGAATATTGAGCAATTGATCGAGCCTTTTATTTTAATTTCGTCAATCCTGCACATGAACAAGATATATGATTAAAAGTCAAAGACGCTTATACCATTGTCTATTAAGCGTAGCCGCGCGCAAACGTTGCACATCAGCGCGCTACCTTTCTGCGCACTAACGCGCGCACGTGTATACTTGCGCGCGAACAATTGAATATCTACACAGTGCAACGCACTTTTACCGACTATCTAGTGAGTGCAACGTACTTTCACCCAAAATATCTACACAGTGTAACGAACTTTTCTTCTCCCATCAATGATGGGCGAAACTATATTTCATCACGTGATTAACTTTTGACCAATCGTAGAGCAAGATTCTTAGTATGTGGAATATAATGAAACATATTCCCCGATTTCAGATTTATAGTGGAAATAATCTTTATTGTGAGAGCCCCAATTGACCAATCACGTTTCTAGAATACTCATGAATATTCATAGAAGGGATATAATAAAACAATAAGTTTAATGATGAGATTGTTCAGGATCCTAGGGACATATTTATTGGCTCTTAGAATGAATATGAATGTAGCAAACAGCTCTTGAGAAATTCGTTTTCCTAATTTGAATGGTGTAAATTTGCCTGCTAAGTTGCCAAATTTAACCGGGAAAACCTATATTTACATGTATAAGGAGAATTTATTATAATCTTATAAACCTAATTGAATTATGATATTGCTTCATACCCAGGGGCATATGCGTACCCAGGGGAGGGGGGGGGGGGGTTCACCCCCCCCCCCCCTTGACCAAAAGATGACTGTTTTGGGAGGTTTGAACCCCCCCCCCCCCCTTTTCAAATTTGAAATGGTCTCGAGACCAAATGTTTGCGGTCTCTACCGTCATTTTCGATGGTCTTGGCCTCGAAAAGTGCGAAAAACCGTGGTTATGGCCTTGAAAAGTGCGAAAAACCGTGGTCGCGGCCTCAAAAATGTCGAAAATGTTTGGTCTCGGCTTAGAAAATTGTCTAAGACTACCCCCCCCCCCCCCCCCCCCCCCCTGCTTACAGGATTCTCAACCACTGGGTCTTGGTCTCGGTCTCGAAAATTGTGGACCGGACCTGGTCTCGGTCACGAAAATGTCAAAAATTCGCTTACAGGATTCTCAACCACTGGGTCTTGGTCTTGGTCTTGAAAATTGTGGACCTGACCTGGTCTCGGTCTCGAAAATGTCGAAAATTCGCGGTCTCGGCTGCGAAAATTTTCTACGACTACCCCTGCTGACAGAATTTTTTCTGACAAAAACCCCGCCCCCCGCCCCCTTTTACGAATCATGGGTACGCCACTGCACTGGGCTCTTTCAGCAAAACTGTCATGACTGGATAACATTAAACTAATGGATTATAGGTTTTCCCATCCACTTTAACACTTTTGTCATTCAATTTCATTAATTTGTCATTCAAATTCATTAATTTGTCATTCAAATTCATCCCGAGGAACCACCAGAGCGGAAATCCTAACTTCAATTTCGTCTTTCGTCGATCAATTTAACAAAAAGACCACACAATTTAGTCATTAGTCACACATTTTCGTCAATTGCAAATCAAATTCGTCGGTCACAGTTGCTGAACACATAAAAGCGAAAGCAATTTCGTCAATTGGCAATCAATTTCATTAAAACTCTATTAAAATTCGTCCCATGTATTTACGCTGTAATTTTCTGTTTTATATCGTCTTCATGTAATTGTTAATTGTAACATTAATCATGTAGGGGGTAACATACACATGTATACACTCGAAAACAAAATCACACACACACTCACAAACACACATACATTTGCACACATGCACACCCACACGCACACAAGCACGTTTACAAAAAATTGCATTTAATTCTTTTTCAAGACATACAAAGAAATAATATAGGTTTTCCCATCCATTTTCAAACAATCGTCATTCAATTTCATTAATTGTTAACTTCAATTTCGTCCAGAAAATCTTTCGCCGGTCATATGTAATGTTCGATTTCGTCAATTGCGCACCCAATTTCGTTTTTTTCGCAATCAAAATCGTCATTGTACCGATCATTTAAGTCAAAACGTATTCAATTTTGTCCGATCACTCCTGCCAATGTACAATGTGATGATCAATTTCGTCATTGTGCTTTTAATTTCGTTATTTCCCATTCAAATTCGTCCAACAACATGGAAAGCTGTATTTGATACTTTGTTTCATCATCCATTCATTATTATACTTTGTAAATTTGAACTCAATGTCTATGTTTGTTTTGTGTCCCGAAAAATTCACACAATTTCAGTCTATTGTCTATATTGAACGGTTTTTGTATTTGGAATAACAACTGATATGTTAATGTGTCTCCCAGCACAAATTTATTGTATATGAATCAATCAGTCAATCAGACCTTTGGTCAATTATCGATTTTTGAATTGCAATATCGAAATGAATTGTTTTGTGATCAGTTGATGGTTTTAGAAACACTTATTATTGAAGTTATTTATTTTGAAATTAATTGTATGAGCTACAATAGGGAAATACATAATTATGAACCAGGGCAACCACACTACGTGACGAATTTGAACGACTAAAGCCCGGCGCAGACAGAGCCGACTCGACCCGATCCGACTGGTTTCAATCAGGCTAGAGGTGGGCCCGGTCGGTCTGATCCGTTTCATCGTGTTGAATTGGCCCCAAATAGCATCCGACTGTCTTTCGACTGGCAAAATGTGTGTCGCAAGGCACTGAAAACTGAGCCGATCCGAATGACAACCAGTCGAATCGGGTAGAGTCGGCTCTGTCTGCAGAGGGCTTAAGTTTTGAAATCGAATGACCAATGACGAATTCGAACTTCACATTGTGAGTTTTATGACCAGTCGGGACGAATTCCATTGCAAAATGACGAATTCGAATGAGCCAATTTTGAATTTTAATGACCATTTATCAATTCGAATGGTAAATGACTAAATCGAATGTAGCAATTGCAGTTTCCTGACTTCTCGGGACGAAATTGAAATTAGCATTGTTTGAATTTGATTGACGATATATAGTTTGAAAATGGATGGGAAAACCTATAGAAAACAATATTAAATACTATGTACACACACACGCACACACACATACACACACACGCACACACATACCAATCTAACCACCTATACCATCTACATAGTCATGACACAGACAGGCATATAAGGCTATACCATGTGACGAATTTGAATGACAAAATCACGAAATTGGTTGAACAAAGACGAATTTGATCTTAAAATTTACCACTCGCTCCGCGGCGGAGACGAATTTCAATGCCAATTGACGATTTTGAATGCGAAGTGTTTGAAATTGATTGACAAATGACGAATTAGATTGATCATTGACGAAATTGTAGTTAAGATTTCCGCTCTAGTGGTTCCTCGGGACGAATTTGAATGACAAATTAATGAAATTTAATGACAAAAGTGTTAAAATGAATGGGAAAACCTATATTATAATCCATTAATTTAAAGCTATAGCTACACTCACACCGGACGCGAGATTTGGGTTCAATCAATCATGAAAGTTGTGTGCACGCATTGCGCTGTGCACTATACTAATTAAACCCCACGTTTGGATCCATAATTCAGGAATCACTTGTATTATCATCTATTGTATGGTTTAGAAGTGGTCCAATAAATTCCGTTGACCATTCGTCTGCATGAAGTAAGGATATTACAACGACTTAAAAGTACACTTGAGTATTGGTACTTCCCGAAATGCCCCTTGACACCAAATTGGTTGGTTTTAATTCCATTTGAAAGTTCATTGAATAAAACCTGTGAAATGAGAATCATTCCCTTTCGAATGCTCTCATGGTGGTAAAATTTGATTTCAAAATATTTTATTTACATATCGTTTGGCTGGACGATATCTTGACTTTTTTTGAAAAAAGTACATAAAATGCTTATACTCTTCTTTCAAAAATATTCAAAAAGAGGTTTTTAAATAGTTGTTGATGATATCTCTATTTAATCATTGTTTTAACAAAACATCACATGCACAATTGTGTATGAAAAATGGTTCAAACCGATGAGTTTTTAGAGAGCGCCCTCTTGAGTTGTAATAGCTCCTTTTTAATGCTATCCCTTTTCACAATCACGTTTGTTCCTCACAAAATGTACAGTATAAGTAAATTAAACACTCGGGATGGAATGATATGATCATAGGGGCCATTCTTTGAAAAGTGAAACTTTTTCGGAAAAATTGAAGTTTTATTTTTCTGTAGTTTTGTTCCATTTTTGGAATGATCCATGTGTAAAGTTTCATGAAATACATGATTTGAAGTTTAAAATGAAACTTTTTTACTCATTTGCATAAATTTACATATTTAAATATTTTTCTAATAATCATAATTCAGAAAATAATCAAGATATCAAAAGGATAATTAGCAAGCTCATTCTTCTCACTTTCCTGTACACATAATTAAGTACTATAAAAAACAACGGTTTGATATAATTCTCATTCATTGCTATTGTTGTACTTACAAATGTATAGTACTTCTCTGGTAATAAGATGAACATTATAGCTATTCATATTTTACAGAATTTTCCAAATGAAATTAAGTTATGAAAAAAGCGCTTCGTGCGAAGTCACACACGTGACCCATGCCATTTGACCTCTGACATTGAGTTACGTAATCCTTATAAAATATTTTGTGTTAAGTTTGAAAGACTACAACATATTCAAGTCACATATGAAGTAAAAATCATTATAGTCTCATACTTACTGAAATATAAGCATCCCATTTCAAAATTTGTCATGTTTTGGGTCACACACGTGACCAAGAATGGCCCATAGGCGTACCCAGGGGGGGGGGGAGGGGTACAACCCCCCCTTTGACCAACAAATGACTGGGTTTTTTTTTTTGGGGGGGGGGGGGGTTGAACCCCCCCCCCTTTTTCAAATTTTAACCGGTCTTGAGACCACACTTTAGCGGTCTCGACCGTCATTTTCTATGGTCTCGGCCTAAAAAAGTGCGAAGAACCCTGATCTTGGCCTCGAAAATGTCGAATTTTTCGGTCTCGGCTTCGAAAATTGTCTACGACTAAACCCCACCCCCCCCCCCCCCCCCGCTTACAGGATTCTCAACCAATAGGTCCTGGTCTCGGCCTTGAAAATTTGGGACTGGACCTGGTCTCGGTTTCAAAAATTGTTAAGGTACTTGGTCTCAGCTTTGAAAAAAACTTCTACGACTACCCCCCCCCCCCCCGCTGACAGAAACATTTTCTGACGAAATAACCCCCCCTCCCCTTGAAAAATTCTGGGTACGCCACTGACCCATGCTATAATATTGATTGTACTGACATTATAAATATTAACCAGTTTAAAATATACACATGTATACTAATTCGAACCCTTTCATCGTCCAATTGTCAATAACTTTTTGTCGGCCTCATTGGTCCAACGTGTGCCTCAAATATCAATGCCATGTACAATGATAATAATAATACATATAATGATAATAATATGCATCTGAGCGCTATTTGAATCACTACACAATGATAATTAACAAAGTAATGTACAACAAATGACGTAATTTTAAGTGAGAGGATATAAAATATAAACTGTAAACATGCTTAAATGGATCTCAATAACTGGTATTTTAGTTCAGTCTTAAATGAGTCCAGTGTAGTGGAGGCACGGATATGGACAGGAAGGTTGTTCCAGAGAGTGTGTGTGGCAATTGAGAAGGCGCGTTTTCCGTAGCGAGTGCGGGGGATAGGACCAGTATTGAATTCTAGGTGGGCGGTAGATGATGATCGAAGAACACGAGACGATGGTTGCTTTTCGGGAATAAGTAATTCTGAGATTATGTTTTTTGGGGGGATGAACTCTCCACTAAATAATTATTCTAGTCAAACATCACATTCACATTTTGTGATTAAAAAAAAAACTTTACGTGCTGTGATGTGTCTGCAGAGCGTTTTTGTTTTGTTTAATATAAAACAGCCTTGCAACTAAACCGTGTATGTTTTACCACCATTAAAGTATCATCGAATTATAACTTGTAATTTTCAATGATAAATTGCACGTTCTAGTTACTACTGTTATGTTGGACCAAAAGTACTATTAAACCAAACATTCTTGTTTATATACAAATTTATTCCGAATTCTCAAAGCAAATTAACAACAAAATAAGTACACGATACAAAATAATTGATGTGATGGCAATAAGCAGTGCACTAATAATACAAATGATACATAATAAGTGTTATAACATGTTACAAATAAATTGTACATCACTCCATTTATCAAGAAATTAAAACAAAATTGTCTAAGGTGCACCTGTAAAGTGTCGGATATTGCCCAAAATTACATTTGAGACTTCAATCCTATACCAAAATCGTTGTAAGATATGTCCGAATGATGTGTACAAGTTTAATTGAAAAAGAACACTGCTTTCCTGGTTAAAAAAGCGACAATTTGCGTCAGTTTTTGCAACGAATTACTGTATAATAATGATAGATATCGTCATACTAAAGGGGCATTTAAAAAATCTAACCCTATTTTATTCTTCTCTAACCATAAGCCAAACAACACGGTAGAAGAGAAATGTGGAAGCTCCAAGTAATTTTGTGGAGTTAAGCCAGGTGCCCACTGTGCGATCTGCGCCTGCGAATTAGCGCGAGTTGATAGCGATCTCGACGCGAGTCAGTCCGATTTCATTGCGTAAGCGATCTTTTCAGTGCCCACTATGCGATCTCACGGCGACTTCCCCTGGGAAATGCCTTGGCCCCATGTCCACGCATGCGTGCATGGTCGAGGATTACAGCCAGGTATTGTTCACTCTTGCTTGTTTTGACATCATAATCCGCTTTTGGAGTTTTTTTTATAAGCCCAGTGCCCACTGTGCGATTTGCGCCTATATCGATCTAGAGAGATCTTGCCAGAGTGTGAGCGATCCCAGAGATCCGTGGAAAAGTCGCGCAGTGGACACCTAATGGTCGCACCTGATCGCCGTAACTCGCGTCCGCAGAGGTGGTGTGGTCGCCAGGTTTTCGACATGTTCACAAATTTCGTTCTCGATCGCATGTCGGGCCGGATCGCACAACTGGCAAGCCGTTTTAACATTTATTCATATTTCCTGATATCAAGAATTCTGTTTTTTATATCAAGAATTAAATTCTTGATATCAAGATGTGAATTCATGATATCGAGAATTCGATTTCTTGATATCAAGAATTCGATTGATTGCAGAATGTATCCGATGACCGGGGTAATAATATAATTGTAAAGCTTAGAGATGATTATCAATCGTGATAGGCGCGATATAAATCGAAGATATTATTATTACTAACATGGGTATAATACAATAACAAAAAAGAAATATTGTATAAATGAGTAAAAACTATTATACAATTTTGGTGAAGAAAACGAATGCGAACTATGACACAGAATTAAGACTTTTTGAGTAATATGTTATATAAAGAATGATGCACGTATACAAAGATGTATAAGTTATAATTTGAGTAAAATGAGTGATTAATTTGTATTTCAATTATTTAAAGTAAATACAGCTCCTCGTCTGAGGCTTAAACATAAATAAATACCAACATGATTGTTTCAATATAGGATTTGTCTTTAATCTATATAAACTGTATCGTATTTAATTATTAAACACAAATCTGGCATATATACAGTAGAACAAAATAGTGCTAGATATAGTATACTTATAATACATAATATAGCATGAATGTTTTCTATCTTAAAGGGAAAGTCCCTCTTTTGCATGCCAAATTTCAAAAGTTGCGAGGTTATTGTCTTATATGAAAGAAAATGTCATTTAATAGCATGCCTGACAAATTAGGGCTTGAAATCTCCTTTTCGTGGAGTTATATACCTAAAACTAATAAACAATCGTCCAACGGTTAATTGTGCATTATATATGTATTCACCCGGTGCGTAAGTTCGTACACGGATTCACGGAGTGCTAGATCGCTATGCGTGACCCCTACGTGACCCGCGCTAGCTACGTGACCCGTGCATGAATAAAAACGGGTAACCGGATACTGAACAAAATAACCAAACCTCGCTTAAAGGGACATTCCCTCTTTTGCAAGCCAAATTTCAAAAGTTGCGAGGTTATTGTCTTATATGAAGGAAAATGTCATTTAACGGCATGCCTGAACAAAATTAGAGCTTGAAATCTCTTTTTCGTGGAGTTATAGCCCTCAAAATAATAAAACGGGTAGCGTTTAATTGTGTACTTAACGTGTATTCACCCGGTGGAAAAGTTCGCTCACGGATTCCACGGAGTGCCACAGCGCTATGCGTGACCCCTATATGACCCGCGCTAGCTACGTGACCCGCACACAAATGACAATGGGTAAGCGGTTACTAAACAAAATAACCAAACCTCGCTTAAACTGACTACATGTAATTATATATTCTTCATTTTTTAGATCTTTCCCCGTGACATACTTTTACAAATGTCGGCTTCACAATACCATTACGAGAATTAGTACTATATTGTTGTAATATTATGCTAAATCAGTTAAACTCCTTTATTGACCGATATATAGTTTGATGGAGGGACGCATTCGTTTTTCATTCGTAGAATCCAAATTACAGGGCTGTTCGATCTGATTTGTTTAGTGTGTTACATTCATCCCCATCCGTCAACTGGAAACTGTTCAGACGTTTTGTAAAAGAGGACCTGTCACTTTAAACTTACTACATGTAATAATATATTTTTGAGATCTTTTTCCGTGACATACGTTTTCAAATGTTGGCTTCACAATACCTTTACAAGAATAAGTACAATATTGTTGTAATATTATACTAAATCAGTTAAACTCCTTTATTGACCGATACATAGTATGATGGAGGGACGCATTCGTTTTTCATTCGTAGAATCCAAATTACAGGGCTGTTCGATCTGATTTTTGTGTGTGTGTTACATTCATCCCCATCCGTCAACGGGAAACTGTTCAGACGTTTTGTAAAAGAGGGACTGTCCCTTTAACCCTAAAAAGGCCGGGCTATTTGAGGTCTACAGCAGGCCGGGGGGGGGGCATTATGGCCCTCCCCTAAGATATCGGCCGCGGAGCGGCCGAATGCCGTGAAAAATTGCACGCATGATAAGTGAAGTGTATAGTATACAATGGTAATTTCAATTTTTTGAAAAATTCATTAATTTGCATATTTATGGTAACTTATGCAAATAAGGTCATACAATTCATATCTTTACCCATAAATCATATATTCTTCATAATTAAACTCTGGTTTTCCCTACATATATTCTTTAGAGCATTTGGAATAATAATACGACAACAAAATTTGGAAGACCCAGGTTCTTCCTTATGTGTTCTATTGTTTTTATAATTTCTAATGTATTTCTTTGTTTTTTGTTACTTATGTATTTTATGTATTTTTGTTTTTTTTATTTCCAACTATAATTCCACTATTTTGAACCCCAAAACAAACATATAAAATGTAAACAGGACCAAATAACCAATTATATAATGTACCTCCTTTTACAAAAACTGATACATGTATTTCCATATGTTTTGTACACAAATCACGAAATTGAGCAATTTTCGGCCTGACATGCATAGACAAAAGGTCACGTGACTTCGTAACGGTATGTCCGATTTTCAAAATTGTTGTTTTAAAATATGCGCAAGACCCAAAAGAAAAAGTCACCAAGCAGCGGCGCGTCATCTTACCGCGTTTTGAAGCAATAAAAAAAATCGCGGAGGGGGGCGGGGCCATTATGGCCCCCCGGCCTTTTTAGGGTTAAAGGGATCATTGTCCAAATCGTCCAAACTTACTTGGAACTCTATAGCTGTTCTTTCACACCTTGTTGTATTCGTATTAACAATAGAGGCATGGGAAAGGTGTCGTTTTTGTCTTCCTTTCGTTACAAAGATATTTACGATTTATGTATTCGAATTTTTAACTATCCACTGGATAGTCTTTGTATTTTTGCTCATTACTCGGCCGTGTCACATCCATGTAACGTGACATTTTCACACATTACTCAATGGACAAATCAAATTGCATCAACCAATCATCGCTTTGTGCACATTTCAACGAAGTTACTAGATCCCTTTAAACAAGTGAAAATTACAATTGCATTCAATTACTTTGCGATACTGAAAAAGTGCAGATATAAGCAGCAAAGAGAAAACACATTTTACATGTAATCAAAGAACATGTCATACTCCCACTGCTCATTCTTAGCTTCGCTCTGAACCTTAAGCTCATGACGTTTGTGAGCCAAGAAACACTGGATGAACTCTTGGCCCAAGGCATTCACGATGACCTCATCTTCCTGTAGAGCCTTCATGGCGTCCTCCATAGTGTTGGGTAGCGAGGCTGTTCCAGGGGGAACGCCCTGAGAGTCGAGATGCCAAACATAGCCCTTGACAGCAGGAGGAAGTGGGAGTTGTCTAGAGATCCCGTCGGTCCCCGCTGCAACCGTTGCTGCCAGAGCGATGTAAGGGTTGCATCCACTGACACCCAACCTGCTCTCTATGTACGTCCCGTCTTGGCCGTTGGTCTTCACACGGAATGCACATGTACGGCTGTCTAGACCCCATGTGGCGATCATTGGATGGAGGCAGAAGTTAAAGAACATCTTGAGGCAGTTGATAGTTGGGGCGTTAAGAAGGGTGATAGCTGGGGCATGGCTATGAGACCTGCTACCCAGTGCTCACCTGTTGTGGTCAGACCTGTAGGGCTGTCAGCGTCGTAGAGGACAGACGTCTTTCCTTCTGCGTCCCACAGCGAATGGTTGAAATGACACCCGTTTCCGATCTTGTCCGGGTACGGTTTGGACATGAAGCTTGCAATGTACCCGTTCTTCAGAGCCATTGCCCTGACGCCTGTTTTGAACATGAACGCTAAATCTGTTGCTTTGATTCCAAATGCTGGTTTGAAGGTGATTTTAGCTTGGCCACCCCCAAACACCGTCTGTGCGCACTCGAAATCTACACCGGCCGTAGTCATGAATGTATGAAGGATCTCTTGACAAGCAGCAAACCTGCAAATCGACCACGTATCATTATAATCCATCGTTTGTACGGGCTCTTGTTGCCTTATCTACAAGATAGAACTTGAATTCGCAAGCACTAAGAAGCGAAATGCCCATCTTAGAAAGCCTTGCCAGCTGTCTCCTAGCAACGATCCTGGGATGCGCCTCGACTGGTTTTCCCTTGAACGTCGGTTCGATGAGGATTCTCGCCGTCCTCTTCATCCAAGGCACCACCTGGAAGGTCTGGAGATCGGGGGAAGCAGGTTGCATCGCAGAAACCTACGTCATCAGTGTATGTTGTGTCTTCGATGAACCCACCACGAGGATCGAACGCAAGCACACCGAGGAAAAATTCGAGCCCTTTCGTCGCCTTCTCTTCAAAGTGTTGTGCCGGGATGGTCTTGGAGCGCGAGTTGCCGTAGACATCAGTTTGTTCGAATCTGATGAAGTCGATGCCATCCTTCTCAATCCTCTCCAGAATCGATTTAATATCCATTTCGAAGTTGAACTGTGTGTAGGGAGTGTTAAGTAGGGCAGAGCGTGTTATAGAGGAAAGATAATACCGTACCCGAAAATTGTCAATGCTTGTTATGGTTGATCTATTAGCAACAATTCTCCCTGAGAGTGCGAAAACCAAACTAATACGGGTACCGTTTCGATACAGATAGTTACAACTGCATTCCAAATAATACACGGACTCGAGTCATGGAAGTTAATGCTGTTAGATGTCAGGCACGTAGCCAGGATTGTTCACGGGGGGGGGGGGGGGGGGAGGGTGCCCGTTGCCAATTTTTGTCCCGGCCGAGACCACCTCCCCAACATTTTCAAAACCGAGGCAGTTGGTAGAAAGTCCTCTCATTGGGGGAGGGGGGGGGGGGGGGGGGGGGGTGAGAGGAATCCATCGTCAATTTTTTTTTCGCAGCAAAGACCATTTGTTAAGAGTGTTAAAAGTAGACTCGAGAACGTCAAAAAGTGGACCTTTCTGAATTGGGGGGGGGGGGGGGGGTGCGTACCAACGCACCCAACGCACCCCCTGGCTACGGACCTGGATGTGGCCCAATAGTCATGATAGTCATGCATGGCGGCGTGCTGAACTTTAGACTATACATGCATACAGTGAATGATTGAAGTTATTTAAAGGGAACAAGTACATTTGTTGACATGTCCGTCCAGAAAGTGATGAATGGTTGATAAAATGTGTATTGTTGTGAGGTATGATATGCACACTGAGTAATGTGTGAACATTTTTTACTTTGAATGGATGTTATATGGGCGAGTAATTACCGAAAATGCGAAGTGATATTCACTAACTTATTACACTGATTTTGTACGCCCACGGTTATGACTATTCAGTGGATAGTTAAAAATCCTAACACTTCAATCGTAGATATCTTTTTTAACGAAAGAGAAATTACAAAAACTAAAACCTGTCCGATGTTCTATAACAGTTGATAGTTGATACGAATATACAACTGTTGTTATATACAAGATATAATACATTACCTTCAGCGAGTTCAAAATCGCGCTGCCAAACTCATCTTTAAAGGAAAGACCCTCTTTTGCAAGCCAAATTTCAAAAGTTGCGAGGTTATTGTTTTATATAAAAGAACATGTCATTTAATAGCATGCCTGAAAAAATTAGGGCTTGAAATCTCTTTTTTCGTGGAGTTATAGACCTAAAACTAATAAACCGTCGTCCAACGTTTAATTGTGCATTATATGTGTATTCACCCGGTGAGAAAGTTCGCACACGGATTCCACGGAGTACCACATCGCTTTGCGTGACCCCTACGTGATCCGCGCTAGCTACGTGACCCGCGCACAAATAACATCGGCATAAGCGAATACTAAACAAAATAACCAAACCTCGCTTAAGCTGACTACATGTAATTATATATTCTTCATTTTTGAGATCTTTTTCCGTGACATACCTTTTACAAATGTCGGCTTCCCAATACAAGAATAATACAATATTGTTGTAATATTATGCTATATCAGTTAAACTCCTTTATTGACCAATATATAGTCTGATGGAGGGACGCATTCGTTTTTCATTCGTAGAATCCACATTACAGGGCTGTTCGATCTGATGTTTTGTTTGTGTGTTACATTCATCCCCATCCGTAAACTGGAAACTGTTCAGACGTTTTGTAAAAGAGGGCCTGTCCCTTTAAAGGGGTAGTTCAGTTTTGGTATAGAGGGCGCTGCATGAAATAATTTGTTTATGAGATAATGAAAAAATTCGAAAGAGCATACGATTTTAATGTCAGAATTAACTTTATTTGATCAAAATCGGTTCAGAAACGGCCCAGATTTATTCAATGACTTTAAAAAATAAAAATAAATGCTTACCCGTTTTCAAAAAATTTCAAGAGGTTTTTGAATAGTTGTTGATGATCTCTCTATTTAATCATTATTACATCAAAACATCACATGAATATGTATGCATATGTATGCATATGTATGCAAAATGGTTGAAACCAATTCTTTTTTAGAGAGCGCCCTCTTGTGTTTTAATGGCTCTTTTTGAATAATAACAGGCTTTTTACTTAGTCGTTTGTAATTTTCTATACCTTCTGAGCATGGTGGAGTCATAGGCGAACCCAGGGGGGGGGGGGGGTTTCAACCCCCCCCCCCCCCCCCTCCCCATTTGACCAATAAATGGCTGTTTTGGGGGGTTTGAACCCCCCCCCCCCCTTTTCAAAGAATCCTGGTCCCGGGCTCGAAAATTTTTAACCGACAGTTTGTTTGCTTTTCTTACGAATATGACCGGGAAAACCAATATTATTTAAGGTTTATTTGTGTTGAGGAAAACCAATAATATTTGAGGTTTGCACAAATTTGCAAGCATCGCGTTTCAGTGGATCCCTCTGTTTCCAATATGTATTCTTTTATTTTGAGATGTATATTTTCTTGGAAACGAAAATAAAATTGAAAAAAAATAGACCCACGAGATAAAAAAATATATTGTGTTTTCTTTGGCAAACATTAAAATGTACAAAGGTGTACAAATGAACATTATTGGGAAGAAAATACATGTATAGTTAAAGGGAAGTTTCCCCAAGTACTAATGTGGATTGAATAAAAGGGAGAACAATTTTAGAAGCCCAATAGTGAAAGTTTGAGCAATTCTAAAGTTATGATTTTGGTAATTTTTGTTTGCCGCCCTCTTTTAGATGGCATTTTGCCAAAATCTGTGATGCCATAGCAGAACAACCTCCCACTGACTTTGTACATATATTTTCATATTTTTTCATTCTTCGTGGATTTCACTGGACCAGTTGAGGAAGTTTTACCTTAAATGCATGCACATTTACCTCTTCTCTAACATATCTGAGAATAAGAATAGAGGGATGATGCCTTTTCACGGAAAGTGAAATTTTGTGAAGTTTTATTGTACAGTAATGTTCCAATGGAAGTTGTTCATCTGTGACATCACAGATTTAGCAAAGAGCCGACTAAGAGGGCAGCAAACAAGAATTTGATAAAAACTTTTCTTGATCGGATTATCCAAATCTGCTCAAACTTTCGCTATTAGGTAACTAAACTTGTTCACTTTTCACCCAATCTGCTTAAAAGCTTGTATAAACTTCCCCTTTAAATAACATCACCGATGGTTTCAGATGCCGAGAACACGTCTGAAAGTAATTACAATGACATAATATTATACATGCATGTCGAAATCAGTTCATTTCCTAAATACGCGTCGATATTACAATAATTATAAAAGCCACATACCCTTAATTGTATGACGAATGAACATCTTTATTACCAAAACATTCATTGATAACAAGATTACATTACTTTTAAGAAATATTAACAAACAAACAAACAAATAGTCAAACGCCATAAGTGTACTTTAACTGTATTGTGGTTTAGCACGATGCATAATATTAAATCAGACTTGTAGTGTAACATACTGATTTTATGTATCAACTTCGAGACTCGAACTAGGAAAATACAATAGTATGTTGAAATTGGCACACATTTGGAACCTAACATTGTTTCACTTAATTCGCTCTAAAAAACATTTATCTCCTACAAAAATAATGTTGATCTTGTATCATTGTCTCGATATAATACAATACTACATATCTAGCAGTGCCGAGTTATTACGTTTATTTTTACTAAACGTTTAACGTTGTTTCTAAAAAAAATTAAAACGTTTAATCGTAATGAGTCTTTTTTTTGCACCCTACGGTCATGGACAAACAACACATTTATGTGGAGGCAAAATATACAATTACGGTTCTAGATATCTATATGTATATATAATAAAGATGTATCAAAGTATTACACAAATAAACAAAAAACACATCCAATCTGGTGATAATTCTTTAATTCAGTCACATCTTTAACAGTATTTGAACAATTAAACATAAGTTAACAAGATTTACAAATTAAACGCTAGTGGCCATGCGTCAGTGCACTGAGTATTTTCAATGAGCGTATCATCGCATGAATAAACGTCGCTCATAGTGCATACAAACATATGCATGATTGACACATCGAACATTTTTTCCCGTGATCGTTATTTGGAGTGTAATATCGATTTAGACGTCACAAACATTGGAGATAAATACTATTGGTCATGCGCCACTATACAAGATGCTGTGCGTGCGCGCATGTAGGATCCCGTATACAGTAATCGCTTGCGTTCTGAGTCTTTTTGATGAGCGTATCATCACAAAAAATAAACGTCGCTCACATTGCGTTTGGAGATAGAGACATTGACACTGACAATTTATGGTGCACCAACAAATCAACGTTTAAAACGTTTCATAAATGCTAAACGTTTTTTTGGTTTTAAGGTCGTTGTCGATCGAGCGTTCACTATATCAATAAAGTGAACAATTACAGGGATTAAGTAACATTGTCCAAATCCTCAAAATACAATTGGAATTCTCGCGGTTCCCTCATACCTTGTTGTATTCGTATCAACAATAAAATCATGGGACAAGTTTTCCGGATTTTAAAATTTCCCTTTCGTTAAAAAGATATTTACGGTTGAAGTTTTCAGATGGTAAATAATCCAACGGATCGCGAAAACCGTGTACAAAGTGAGTGCAATGAGTTTGTGAATAAAGTTATCAAGTTGCATTTTGTGCTCATTACTCGGCCATATAACGTCCATTTGACTTGAAGGTTTCACACAATACCATGCGGACAGATAACAAAACATTGCACATATCAACATGGTTACTAGATCCCTTTAAAGGGGTAGTTTAGTTTTGGTAAGGCTGAACTTTAGTAGCCAAAACCTGCACAGTAACATTATAAACTAATAGTTATAACTCCACCATGCTCGAAAGGTATACAAAATTACAAACGGCTAAGTAAAAAGCCTGTTATCATTCAAAAAGAGCCATTAAAACACAAGAGGGCGCTTTTTAAAAAGGCATTGATTTCAACCATTTTTCATACATAATTATGCATGTGATGTTTTATTGATATAATGATTAAATAGCGAGATCATCAACAACTATTTTAAAAATGCTTTTGACAATTTTTGAAAAAGTGCAAGCATTTTAAAAAATTTTTCTAAAAATCATCTAATTATTTGGGCCCCAAATAATTATAAGATCAGATATATTTATTGATATTTCAGCCGTTTCTGGGTCGATTTTGACCAAATAAAGTTTATTCTGCCATTAAAATTGCATGTTCTCTCAAATTCGACACTCAGTTTTTCATTACCTCACAAACAAATTGTGATGTGCAGCGCCCTCTCTACCAAAACTAAACTACCCCTTTAACTTGATAAGATTTGTCCAAATGTGATGTTCGAGACGTTGTTAGAAGAAACTAAGCCACGATGTTCAATGGGTCTCAATCCACTGTCTCAACAAGTGTAAGAGTTAGATCACTTCGGGGCAATAGGAGTAATGTATGCAATATCAAATCAAAATATTGCCTATTGATATATACGCCCCCCCCCCCCCCCCAGTGGAGTAGCTATGGGGAAGGCAAGGGGGCACGCCCCCCCCCCCCCCCCCCCCAACAAAACAAAAAAAAGGATTGCCCCATACGATAACAAAACATAAGGGAAAATATGTGTAGGTTATATCACAGTGGGAATCCCCACATAGGAAATGTCGACATCCGTATACAAACATCGCCTTCAGTATTGCGCAATCATACAGCGATGTCTGTGTATGTTGTGAAATTAGAACTCTCTATACACCGTGTCCCAGAAAAAACGAAACCGGGTTTCATGGCAGAAATTTTCTGTCATAATGAATAATTTAATTGATGATATATATATGCCTGGAAAGCTCTGTGTCTCTTCTTTCATTTGATGTGCAACTTATGGCACATACTTCAAGCATGACTGAATTAGAACAATGGAAAGTGGTGTTACCAATATTCAATTTGCACGCATAAATTTGAAGTTTGGGTGAGTTTTAAGAGTTGTAAACGTACTTATTTTAAAAAGGACAAACACCACATAAAAGTTCATATTTTTTATCTTTTACAAGACACCTCATGCTAAAAAATATGAATGATTTATGCCAGAGAACGAGTACAATGAAAACATGCCTGATTTCTGCCCGAATGAGTGAAATTTGAGTAAGAAGTCGCTCAGCTTTCCTGACTAGCAGCTGACAATGGACTTTGATGCATGAGTGAATTTACACAAACATGGGGATCAGTAAACAGGCTATATCAGGAAAGTTACTCATTTGGGCTGGAATCAAGCATGTTTTCATTGTATTCGTTCTCTGGCATATATAATTTATTTTTTAATCATGAGGTGTCATATAAAAGATAAAATTATGAATTTTCATGCGGTGTCTGTCCTTTTTCAAAATAAGTACGTTTACTACTCTTAAAACTCTCCCCAAAACATCACCCAAACTTGCAATTTCTGCGCACAAATTGAATTTTGGTAACACCACTTTCTATCGTTCTAATTCAGTCATGCGTGAATTATGTGCCATAAGTTGTATATCAAATAAAAGAAGAGACAAATAGCTTTTCAGACATATATGTATCATCAAGGAAATTATTCATTATAACATAAAATTTCTGCCATGAAACCCGGTTTCGTTTTTTCTGGGACACGGTGTATAATCAGTTATTAGCCAATATACTTATTAAAGGTGGACCTCTCTTAGAAAAAAATAACTAGGCCCAGCTATTCTACGAACATGTCACTAGACAATTCACCAAAATGCTTGAAATCCAGCTTTGGGCTAGTCTGTTAGGGCAGGCCCGTAGCCAGGGGCTGTGTTGGCTGCGTACGCCCCCCCCCCCCCCCCCCCAACATTCAGAAAGGTCCACTTTTTGTCGGTCCCGGTCATCTAAACCAGTGGTCTGGGC
>JBAMJV010007077.1:0-32275 GCA_037951105.1 Echinarachnius parma | reverse complement strand
CGTCTCGACCTTTGTTTGTATTTGAGTTGTTTTGTTCCGAGCTAGCGATCCAGTTACTACATTATTGAGTTTTTATTGTAATTAGTTCTGTTCCCCGTATCCAAATTCCGATACGCCATGCAACGAGATACCAGGCCAGGCGAGCCGGTCGAGGCGAATGTGTTGGACTTTTGCACGCTACATGCTTATGCTGGCGGAAAGAGTTCCTTTTGCACCCCCCCCCCCCCCCCCCCCCCCCCACAAAATTGCGTTATTCAGCTCTAGTGATCATTCTAAAAGAGGGCGATCATTTTGATGGGGGTTGAGTAAAAAAAAGGGGCTAGGTATTTTTTGGGGGAACATTCTAAAAGAAATATGGAAAAAAAAAATTTCTTCTTCCTCACTTCTTCTCTCTCTCTCTCTCTCTCTCTCTCTCTCTATCTCTCTCTCTCTCTCTCTCTCTCTCTCTCTCTCTTTCTCTTTCTCTCTATTATCTCTGTTCTATCTGCATAGTAGTCACGTTTGCACATCTGCATTACAGCTTGCTGAATAAGTATATGATCTTGTTTAGTTTAGTTTGTCTTATATGTGTGTTTTAAATGATTTGTTGTGGCTTAGTGACTTATGTTATTAGTTTAACTTTAAGTTTTGCTCCTGTATGTGTTCTGGTATAGTAATTCTATATGTCTTTCGAGTCTTGACTATTGTCTGATTTTGTATTGTTACTTGCGTTGTGTTTATGATTGTTTGCTAGTAAGCAGTAATAATCCTTTGTTTATGTACTCAAAGCATTGGACTTTGGTATTGTTCTGCTCTGCTGTTCTGCCTCTGGTGTTTGTTTTTCTTTTGTATTCGATGTGTCCGCCTCTCTGGTTGATTAAACCAAAAAAAAAAACGCTTTTTCTTATTTTGCTGTTTTGCCTTTCATTTTCTTGTTATTTGCAATTTTCCTGTGCATGTGCTTACTGTACAATTGATATTTTTTGCTCGATATTTTGTTCTATTTTGTGATTTTGTTGCCTTGCTTTAGTTTACCGTAGGTTTTATTTTATTTTTTATTTTTTTCGTTCTTGACTTTTTGTGCAGTTCTGCTTTTGATGTGATTCTTTGTCTTAATAATAATTGTGATATTTTATAATAGGTTTAAATATAGTAAAGAGTTGTATTTGTGTAATTTATAGACTATAGTTTGTGCTTCAATGTGTGCTTGTAGTTGTAGATAATAAATTTAAAATGCCGTCTTTCTCTAAACGCAAAAGCCTTGAAAACCTTGGCTCAGCATTTTCAATGAAAGAGGTCTGAACTTCCAAGAATGGGGAAAGGCGCATCATGGTCATATTTCCCTCGCGTGTCTGTAATGCTCTGAGAGAACAGGCTGGCATCACCTTCTTTAATAAGCTAAAAAGTGGGAAGCCAGGTAGACAAAAGCAGTTTGAATTAATTCTAGTGTACTCCTCCTCTGAGCTTCAGATAAAGGGCAAGCATGTGGCATACTTCAATAGTTTGATTCTCCATGGGTAACCAAGAAACTCAGGGATGACCATCCCAACTTCTTTCTATCTGATGATCTTCCCTCCCTTCTTCAAGACATCAGTAGTAATGTCACTCCACTTCTCCCTTGTTCTGATTGTAAATCATGTACATGTTCTCAATCGGATAAAGAAAATACTTGTCCACTATGCCAGCAGCATGCGCGCCTGAATACCATTCAATGTTCGGCTTGCGATAGATGGCTGCATTTCAGCTGCTCTTCGCTCTCCGATGCGGATGTGAAAAGGCTTTTCACATGCAGAGGAGAATTTCACATGTTCACGATGCTTAGACAGTGCTTCTTCGCAGGACCCTTCCACCTTGAACGTTTGATTCATTGATTCATTATTTCGTCTTCTCTTAGAGGAAATGCTTGCCCTCTCTCTTCGTCTCCCACACAAGACCCACTCCAATAAGAAACCTGGCAAACCTGGCAAGCCTGAGTTATTCCGTTGGAGGTATTCTATTAATCCAACTAAGAGTGCTGTTTTAATGTACAACTCTGGAAAGCCTGCTCCTTCAACTGTTTGTATAAGCGGGAAGCAGATCCCAGTAGTAGCTCATCACCCTCACCTTGGCATTATTAAGTCTTCTACTTCATTTGATCATGCTGCAAGGATCATTTCCAAAGGTTTCAGCACTCTCTTTTCCATTATTGGTTCCAACTCTTCCAATACAACCTTCCTTCCTCACACTCTGGCTAAGCTCTGGTCCACTTTCTGTGTTCCACGCATGCTCTATGGTTCACCTCTTTTAAACCTCACAAAAAGGTCTCTTGCTAGTATTGATGCTTCGCAATTTCAATTATTTAAGAGGCTTTTGGGCATCCCGAACACCGCAGCTAGTGAATCGGTTTTTCTCTTGACGGGCCTTCTTCCTTTGTCGCGTGAGCAGTGAGGTAAAATGCATAGTTTCGGAGATACTAACTTTCGCTGTTAGCGGCGATAAATATCGCTCGCGGGACGTAGGTGTCATATTTCAGCCACTTTAGCGAGCAAACCCAGCGCTCTGACTAGATGTGTTCCGAGTCGTTTTACGCGTAATTCACTATGTTTATTGTAGCGAAGCCGTTCGTGCACACAGTGCATAGGATCAGGAGATCGTGCGGCCATTTCGGAGCTATTTGACCATCGATCGAGCTAACTGATTTCTTGTTTTCACGAAATTAACATGCTTATTGATCAGTATAATATTAAACTTTACCTATTATCATGTTATAATCATAACGGCGGTTTAACTTTGGTTGGGAAGGGGGATCGAAACTAATTGTTAAAGTGTAATGTGCACTGTGCATGATGATGTAACATGAAAATAAACAACAAATGTCAAGTTCCTTTTTAACGGACCTGCTTATGAAAGAATATGATAATTTATGATTATCTTGTGATTGAGCTATTTCAAAGAGTTATAATCGATGTATTTACTAGCAATTCCTGATTATGAAGGGGCAAATCAATGTTTCATTGATAAGTTACGCCATTTGATTGCCGATGAGCGAACCACTTCTGTCTATAACAGTTTATTTCATATGATTATTGCTACATGCAATGAAATGAATTGTTTTTACATTCCGCAGCAGGCAGGCTTTGCAACTGATGCGAGTAAATTATTGCGATCGGTTTCGTATGCACTGCCTCCGCTGCTCCCCGCGGGGCACACCGTGGTTACCGGCACCATGGTCATTGCGTACCCAGCTGACGTAGCGTGGTCCAGATTGATAAAGGTTACACCTTTTGTATTTCTTTTTCTTTTGAAAGAATTGCCCTGTTCTGTTGTTTTTTTAAATGTATACGGGGCAAGTGCTCCCCCCCCCCCCACAAACATATTTTTATTATGACAAAAGTTACTACGCAAAAATCTCGATGATTTGAATGAATTGTCAGGATATGTGTAAAGCCTTACTCACTTGTTACTCATTTTCTTATCGTGTTTAATTGCCTACATTTGAATATATCTGGAGTGATCTTTAAAATGACAGTTTCAAACTGAATGCTCATATTCTCATGTAATTAATTCCGACATATAATGTATGTTTATGGAAACGCTACATGCTCATTGTATTGTATTCAAATTTGCTGGGAATATTATAATGAGATATAATCATCCTGTCTTATAATATAAGTACTAAAATAAAACTCTTTTTGACAGTAAGATAAAGTTCAGTCATGTATTTATTTACAAACATCTAAAGGCAAGCACATGTATTTTAGACAAAAAATGAAAACATTTTGAAAAAAAAATGATTTCTATGTATACATGATTATTTCAATCTTTCTTAACATGGATCTAGTAACTTTGTTGTAGTATTGCTAACTTATCACAATGACTTTTTACACAGTTATACAGGGCTGGACACTGGCCAGTAAATTTTTATTTAGGGCAACCAGAAAAGGAAAAACTATTTCACTGGTCTAACCAGACCAGAGGTAAGTGTGGAGCCCTGGTTATGACTATCCATTAACAATCTGAATACTTCAATCAAAATTTATTTTTAATAAAGAGAACCACAAAGATTTATGATTGTTTGTGGATTTGGACAATGTAGATACCTTTAGCACAAATCAAATGCTTGTAGAAGGCATATAATAATAATAATAATAATAATTTACATTTACATAGCGCATTATACGAATTAACATCTCTTTGCGCTTTACATTACATCAAATTACAATAGCAACAGTATTATAAACATATATATACCAGATTTTAAATACAAATAATTATACACATTTTGGAATTGAATGATTATCCCTATCTAAGGGGAAAATCAATACAAATATAATTCTTAAATAGATGGGTTTTTAATAGTTTCTTGAAACTTTACATGCATTTATTCAGGCCTCCACAATAACTTTTTTTCTATACTGGCTGATCCAGGCAGTTAAAATGTTTAAAGGGGCCCTGCAACCCAAATGCATGTTGACCTCTGTTCATCTGTATTAGTGTACACATTCAATATTTGTAAACGGTTTGACCCAAATATGTTGGTATATTTTTAAACATGTTATCATTTATTTGTCTTCATGTTGCTAAGCCCCACCTCCTAAAAAACCCTCTAGAGCAAATTCTATTATTGACCTGCAGTGCAGTGACATCATTTGTCAATCACTGGTCAGCTACCATGCTATTGTGATTAGCCTAATCACAATAGCATCACACGGTTGAATAGAATACCAACTCACACAACTTCAATTACAATAGCTGTTGCTATGTCAGAAGAAAAGCACTGTCTAAGCTATTGCATGGAGGTATGCAGGGCATGCTTTTGTGTGGATGTTCTTTTTGTACTTTCATCTTTTGTTAATCTCATGGTAGCTGACCAGTGAATTTGACAAATGATGTCACTGCAGGTCAACAATAGAATTTGCTCTGGAGGGTTTTTTTAGGAGGTGGGGCTTAGCAACATGAAGACAAATAAATGATAAAATGTTTAAAAATATACAAAACATATTTGGGTCAAACCGTTTACAAATATTGAATGTGTACACGAATACAGATGAACAGAGGTCAACATGCATTTGGGTTGCAGGGCCCCTTTAAGTTTCTACTTGCCCACAGAGAAAAATCACATGCCAACTTACTTCTAGATGCGATGTAATGAGTTACATTATACTCTATTAGTTGCAGAAATATACCATATATATAATTGTACTTGCCCGATATCAAATTCTGGTTTGAATTTGGCAAGCGGGCAATTGTTAGTGAAGCCTTGATTCAATACGTGTTTACTTCACTTAAAGGTTTAAAGTGATCCATTAGCATTATATTTGGGGGGGAAATTTGTATTAATTGCTACATGTACATTTAGACATGCGAGAATATGTAAATTTGTTATAGAAAAATAATATTTACCTAGATCATTCAAATGAAATATCAAAATCTGGGAGACATTTGAACAGTAAAATAAGTTCAAGTGATTTTGGCTGAATTGTATTTAAAGTAAATGGATGACTTCAATACTCGTGCAACAAACACATTCAAGAACAAGAAAATGCCAACAAAACTTTTCATTTGTTTGTCCCATATCATTATCAACACTTACTACATGTACATTATTTATGCAATGTTAATTTCTATACCTTCACACACATACATGACATATGAAATGCAAATGTAAACATCAAATCTTAAACTACTTGTTACATGTACTGTAGTAGATACAAACAATGTGCAATAAACATAACAAGCTCCATACACCTCCAAAACAAAAGGTCAAGTTACATGTATGGAATACATGTACATGTACTCAAAGGGACAGGTCCTCTTTTACAAAACGTCTGACCAGTTTCCAGTTGACGGATGGGGATGAATGTAACACACACAAGATAAAGTCAGATCGAACAGCCCTGTAATTTGGATTATACGAATTAAAAAACGAATGCGTCCCTCCATCAAACTGTATATCGGTCAATAAAAGAGTTTAACCGATTTAGCAAAATATTACAACAATACATACTTATTATTGTAAAGGTATTGTGAAGCCGACATTTGTAAAGGTATATGTCACGGGAAAAAATCTAAAACATTAAGAATATATGATTAAATGTACTTAGTCAGTTTAAGTGAGGTTTGGTTATTTTGGTTAGCATCCGTTCATGACATTGTTATTGTGCGCGGGTCAGGTAGGGGTCACGCATAGCGTTCTGGTACTCCGTGGAATCCGTATCCGAACGAAAAGGATTTCAAGCCCTAATTTGTTCAGGCATGCTATTAAATGACATTTTCTTTCATATAATAATAATAATAATAATAATATGAACATTTAAGACAATAACCTTGCAACTTTTGAAATTTGGCTTGCAAAAGAGGGAATGTCCCGAGGGAATGTCCCTTTAAAACCTTTTCTAGAAACAATCTTTCTTTGAGCACATTGCAATACAGTGGAGCCTTTTTAAAACGAACTCTGTTATAACAAGGTATTTTGTTGTTTTTAAGCCCCGATATACGAGGTAAATGCATTGGACCAAACATACTTGTTATAACAAGGTTTCACTATTGTATTTTTGTTCTGAAGTCAGAAAATGAAACAACTGAACATGTGTATCGGCCAGAGATGACATTTCAGAAGACTTCCCAAGCATCACAGTCGTCATACACAATAGCACATGTAAATACAAGTATCATAACATATAAATATAATATAACTTTTAAAATAACAAAACAATTTGAATTAACTTGTTTGTGCCATTGAACAAAGAACAAACAAGTGTACATGGGCAACTTTTGAAATCAAATGACTTCAATCTTTGCTTTTGAATATTACTTGTTTTGTTGGGGGGGGGGGGGGGGGGGGCACGCACGTGCCACCCCCCCCCCCCCCCCCCCCCTCCCCCTCCCCCAATAATTTGGAAAAAACAATAGAAAACATAAGGGGCCTTTTTTTGAAAAACCAAAGAAATACATAAGGTGTGCCCCCCCCCCCCCCCCCCCCCCCCCCCCCCCCCCAATAGTTCGACCACGCTATGCCACTGCATGCCATCAAGAGACATGAATGTCTTTGGAAGTTTGGAGTCAGTTGAGAAGACAGATACTTTTGCTCCCTCAGATGGGTCCTCCACGCACCGACATCGTCCTCCCGAGCACGATGTGATGACTCCTGGCCTTGGTTGGCATCTTCAGACCTGCCCATGTTTTGGAGGGTTCTGCTGCGGACCTAAATGAAAAAAGTGGGAGATATAGAGAAAGAGAAAGAAGAGGTGGGGATTAGAATACAGCCACTATATCGTGGGTTTGTTTAAGATCACGCACACTTACACACTAAAATAAAAATCATGCATACAGTTCAGAAACACTTAAATATACTGGTCAATTTATTCACTCCCATACAATATTACATGTATCAATGTACATGTTTGTTTTTTGTAAATAATGTGAGTACGGGCAGGTAAAAAGAGATGACCAGTATTTTACATTTCTACATGAGGAAGTTCAAGAGCAATAGCAGTGGATACCCAGGGTGGAAATGCTTATTATGTAATGACAACTGACTGAATGTACAGGTACAGTGTAATACATGCACTCTTTCAAGCACATGCTTTCTTTGCATGGTGGTCCACTTTAAGTTTCAAGGGTGAAATTTCAGCAGGATTTTGAAAATTGGAATTCCATGAAAATGGGATCAACATACGGACTATTGACAACCAGGCATGAAACAGAGGCATCCCTTACAGAACAATTGTTAAGCACGTTGCAAGCTAGCGGCTAGCTTACACGCAAGCTAGCGGCTAGCATGCAAAATGAAATATTTAAAATAGGAAATATCTTCAACCAATAAAACGATGAAGATTATGTTTGCATGCATGTAGCTCGCAACGTGAGCATGCAGCAAATTTTAAGTGTGTCAGTGTGTATGGTGCACGGTAAGCATGCTAATACAGTCTGCAAGCTTCATTTTAGCAGTGATCGCTTATAATTAAGCTTGCCGCTAGCTAGTCATTAGCTTGCGACAAACTAGTTACTAGCATGCGACATGCTTAGATTTCTGAAGGGGATATACATGTACATAGAAATCTGAAAGAAAACAACTCACTTCAGAGTCCAAATTGCTGAAAACCAGTCCTGGTTTGAAGGTAGACCTCTTGGAGCCCAAGCCTTGCTGCGTTTGTTGATGTTTTCTAGCTTGAAGTCCAAAGCTTCTCCTTGACCTTCACCTCCAGACCAAAAAGATATGTGGGTTGATAGGAATTCACGGATCTGAGGAGGGGCTGCCAAGTATGTTGTCAGAAAGATTGGAGCATGCTTTACCATTCCTGACAATTGTAAAAGAAAATACACTGTTTAGACAGTTGACAGATCATGTAACATGGGCAATTAGTGAAGTTACATTTGAACGCATGTTGTATTGTACAAGATGCCTTCAGGAATATTTTCTTTAAATTTGTTCTATGTCATTCAATACCTCCTGACAAAACCTTCTTCACACAGTAATTTCATAAAAACAATTGATTTGTAAGCATTTTTTTTATAGGCAGGGCTCGACACTAGGACTGGCCCGCTGGCATGGGGCTAGTTAAATATTACTTTGGGCGAGCACAAATGAAAGTCATATTTTGGTGGCCAGATCAGGCAAGCAAATTTTTAACCCGACCTTGACAAAACTATAATAATCTTAGTTTATGTTTGTAAGTTTGTAAATAATATTTTGGGCATGGTGGATTTATTTCATACATGTACATTAGTTTTGTTATAACCTATATGAATAAATTTGGTGAATTAACAGTCAGTTGACCAGAACTGTTAATACAGGTGTACGTGTATACATTTATCTCAATAAATTCTCACCAACATGGACAGTAAAAATGAAGGAATAATGATCTAAAAGAAAAACTGACCTGCTTGAACCAAGGGGTCTCTTCAGACAAAGTTCATCTCTCTTTCAGTCGTCCATCCGCACTACTTGTTGTACTGTAGTTGTAGATCAAAATCACTCTGACCACCTACGGCTACGTTGACTTCCCAAACAAAATTATTCTGCACTCTTAATGATCATAGTCATTGAGTCTGAAACTCTGAGATCATTGATGAGGTAAGACATCAAAACCTGCTGTTGAAATCATACGGCCACCACTGCACTACACTTTCAACAATGTGTGTGGGTCACATTGCATTGTCTTTGATATGACACCGTCATGCATGCAATGCACAATACACAGTGCATGCAATGTTTCACAACACAACGCGAGCTTTGAGTCTTTAAAATTCTTACTTACAACGTGATCCGCCATAATCTTCTTAACAAGTACACTAGTGACCATCTTGAACAAGCTCCTAGATATATTCATAAACGATCAATCCGTCACAAATAATAACAAATTAACAATATTTCCGCTTTGATCACTCGTGTCGTTGACAACGGTTCGCTCAAATCACTACAGTTTTAACGTGTATCAAACGTACACGGGCTGTGTATATAATTATGTGTACGTTGTATGTAGGATGCTGCGCTTGACGTGCATTGCATAGCGTACACGTTGATGCACAAAACGAGACTTTTGTGTAAAGACTAGAAAAGAGTCTACCAGTCGTTTTTCAAGCTTTCAAGGATTTTTATACCTCAATACTTCTTTAAATATCTTCAAAACGGCACGGTAAATTCTAATTTGGCGCGGTCAGTCTTTTCAAATCAGACCCTAGTTTAATATAAACAAGGTTTTACACCTGCCTCGGCTCTTTTCATGTTCGCTAGAGCGCAATTAGACCAACGAAAACACGGACAGCATCGCTAATCTGCGCTATGTATCCACCTCGCACGGCGTAATTATCTCCATAACAAGAGATCTCCGTAAGAACGTATTAATCGTCACTGGTGAGGTCCACATTGATACTCTCCTTTTTATTGGCCAGGTACTTTGTCTTGATCATCACAGATTTGAGTTCCCTACTTTTCTTCAAGCCCTATCTGATACTACTCCGCTTCTTGTTCACTGGTCTAATCTTCAACCTTTACAACCTACCTTCCTTTGCTATTCTAGTTTCAAATAACTTTAATTATGGCTCGTGGAAATTGCATTGTCGGCAATTAGTATATAATGTGCACCTACAATGCGTGTTACTAGCCATCAATACCAAGTCATCTCTTTCATTGTAGAGGAGTCAGATCTCCCCTCCTCCGTTATCTCTTCTGTATCCCTCTTCACTCCCTTCTCATCTCCGTTTTGCTATTAAACTGCGCTCACAATTATTAACTCAGACTTTTCTTACACAAAGACGGCTTCTTACTCTTGGTAAGTGCCGTGATGGTACGTGTAGGCTCTGCTCTCTTGCTGTAGAAGACACTGTTCATCTTCTTGCAGCTTGTCCTGTCCTTATTTTTTATCGCTTGGCCTTTTTAAGCCGTGTTCGCGCTTTGGGTCTCCCACCTTGTGTGTTCCAGGCTTTTGATGGAGGTGACCCGGTGACCATGACATTAAATATCCTTTTCCCCCTCACTTGTTTATCCACATTAGACTCTTCTCGTTTAATTTCTCTATGTTTGCAATATATTTTGAAAATTTATAATGTGCGTCTTCGTTATTTATAATTGATGTTTCTATGCTACACTGTCCAATTTTGACTTGTCCTTCGCTTTGCAGTTCGCTGCTAATCTCCGCATATCGGAGGAATAAATACTAGAAGAAGAAGAAGGTAGGAAAGTATTCATTAGTTTATTTTACATGATATTACACATAGTAAACAAATACAATACAAGACAAGTAATAATTGCGTTAAAGAAATGATGCCGGGAGCGAGATTCGAACTCGGTTCGGAACGGTCGTATGCAGCATTACCAGCGGCTCATCCAACTGACCTGTGACGCAGAAGATGCAAGAATGTGGTCTTTAGTGACTGTAATAGGTTAGAATGATTGTACACAGTAGAGACAATAGATGGCAGCAGACTATTTCTCTCAGAGCACGCGCGTTGATAGAGAGTTGCGACCAATATGACTCCAACACTGCCGTTGTAGTTGCGACACTCGGGATCAAAGATCAGGCGGAATGAACTCTCTTACAATATAAGCATGCCGTGTATATACCTGGATTACGTACACATACAATTAGTGTACACGTGCGTTCGTTTTGCATGCATTTTAGTATAGCGCATACGGTCTTTTCGCTGCAAGATGTCGGAGAGTGAACAACCTTCGACATCAACTTCTGGAACTTCATCGCGCAGAAAAGGGAAAAAACACGGAATAAACCTGTACAGACTTGCCTTAAAACTTGGCAACGAAGATTCTACGGTTGAATATTGTCAGGAATTGGGACTTTTAGCTAGAGAAGTGTCTTGTCCAACTTGTAAATCTAAATTGAACAAAATCTACAGTGTGAAGCGTGTCGGAAGATCTCGCACATAGCGCAGGTTTCAGTGCAATAAGAAGACATGTAAAAAAAAAAAAAAAAAAAAACAAGTATTACTTCGCAAAGGAACTTGGTTTGGAGATAGTAATTTGTCACTTCGCAAAAGTTTATTATTAGTTTATTGTTTTATTCATAAAATGCAATATAAACAAACTGTGTATGAAACCAGTATTTCTTCAGCTGATAGTGACTCTGATAATGACAACGTTCTCACAACATCCAAAGAGACCATAGCAGATTATTTTTCATATTGTCGTGAAGTTTGTAAGTGGTCGCTGGAGACGAAACTGCACACCAACCAACCTATTGGAGGCCCTGGATTAACTGTGGAAATAGACGAGTCTAAGTTTGGCAAAACCAAATACAATCACGGAAGATTTATTGAAGGACAGTGGGTTTTTGGTGTAATATGCAGAGAAACTCGACAAACTTTCCTTGTTGCATTACCAGAGAACAAGCGTGATAGGGCCACGCTAGAACCACTCATTCTCAAGTATATCAAACCTGGCACCACGATTATCAGCGATTGTTGGAAGGCATATGACAATCTCGGAACCGTAGGTTTCCAGCATCTCACTGTTAACCACAGCATCAACTTTGTGGATCCTCTCACCGGAGCTCACACGAACAACATTGAAAATCTGTGGTGGCAGATTAAACGGCAACTGAGTGAGACACACACACGGCACAAAAACTTAACAAGCCACCTGTGTGAATACATGTGGAGGCAAGCACACAAGGAAATGGACTTGTGTGAAGCATTCATGCAGGATGCTGCTGATCTCTACAAACCAAAGAAATAGGTAAGAATACTATTGATTTATACTTTTAAATTAAAGTCTACCACCTGACCGGGGTCCGCGCTAACCTAGGACACCGGGGTTCGAGTTACCCTAGGACACCGGGGTCCGCGTCACCCTAGGACACCGGTGTCCGCGTTACCCTAGGACACCGGGGTTCGAGTTACCCTAGGACACCGGGGTCCGCGTCACCCTAGGACACCGGTGTACGCGTTACCCTAGGACACCGGGGTTCGAGTTACCCTAGGACACCGTGTCCGCGTTACCCTAGGACACCGGGGTTCGAGTTACCCTAGGACACCGGGGTCCGCGTCACCCTAGGACACCGGTGTCCGCGTTACCCTAGGACACCGGGGTCCGCGTCACCCTAGGACACCGGTGTCCGCGTTACCCTAGGACACCGGGGTCCGCGTCACCCTAGGACACCGGTGTCCGCGTTACCCTAGGACACCGGGGTTTGAGTTACCCTAGGACACCGGGGTCCGCGTCACCCTAGGACACCGGTGTACGCGTTACCCTAGGACACCGGGGTTCGAGTTACCCTAGGACACCGTGTCCGCGTTACCCTAGGACACCGGGGTTCGAGTTACCCTAGGACACCGGGGTCCGCGTCACCCTAGGACACCGGTGTCCGCGTTACCCTAGGACACCGGGGTCCGCGTCACCCTAGGACACCGGTGTCCGCGTTACCCTAGGACACCGGGGTCCGCGGTACCTTAGGACACCGGGGTCTCCGTTACTAACCATAACCGTTACTCTAACCCTAGGACACTGAGGTCCACGTGACCCTAGGACACTGGGGTCTGCATAAAGTGGGTATGACAGGTTGATATATAAAGTTAATAGTATGGTATATAGAACATGAGAAAATAACTGAAATAAAATTGTAAATGTAAGGTTATAGAGTATGCAGACCCAATTGTCCTAGCACACTGGTCCTAGGACACTAAGGTCTGCATACCCTATGTACATTTTCTAAAAATGTTATAAAAATTGCTTATAAAATATTTCAATTATTTTCTCATGTTCTATATGCCATATTATTTAGTAGTCATATCATTCTAGTCATACCCACTTTTTTTTCTTCAATTTTATGGGGTGGGGGGGGGGGGGTTGCAAAAGGAACTCTTACCATGCTGGCGACTGGTGTGGATTGGTGAGTTATTTATTTGTCCGACTTTCTGTATGATTGAATGTTTATAGATTGAGATCTACTGACTATGAATAATATAAGATAATTGGCTCAATGTGAATGCTGGAGTGTAGATCGACAAATCTAACGCTTTCAATGGCTTTTTATTCTATTGTCGGCTTTTTAGTGCTAGACGCCCCGATTGCCCCCTGCGGTGTGAGCCGATAACACCGTCGTCGACAACCATTTGTCGATTATAGAATGTCAGTTTCCATGCCATGATCATGGTGGTTACTGGTAGTCATAAATACATTGACATTTTGTTTTTTGTGCTAATTTTGTAGTCTGTATGTATTTACGACTGCGGATGGAGTATGGACAGACAGTACCACGCAGTAACTGATTTTCCGTAAGCGACAAATGGTTGTCAATGAGGATGTTATCTGCTCGCACGGCGGGCGGCAATCATACTCATACTCATAGCGTCTAGTGCTAGAAGGCCGACAATAAAATGTTTCAGTAATATTGTCAAAGAGGCCATAAAACTAAAAGTGCTAGATTTATAGATTTGAATCGAGTGTGCATGAGAATGAAGATGAAATATTGAACAATACGAATGTATACATTTGTAAATTTGTAGCAATGTAGGCATGACACGCACAAGCGACCAAAGCAATGCTAAATTGATTTGTACACAGAATCTGCAATTAATACATGAACTATGGGCTATGGCATCTATGACGACCCGGTACAGAAAAAGTTGTAAAATGTACATGCAAAATTCTGAATTTAAAATAAATTTTGCAAAATCAAACATAACTGGCCCTAGAAATGATCTTCCTAAAATGTTGGAAATATAGAAAAATCTGCAATATAGGATTTGTCAGTAAATGATCCATCTTGGCATCTCAAAAGTGTCGCTGCTATCTGAATGACTGCCATCATGGCCAAATGTATTCCCCGCATACTTCCTGCACCACATGAGTAAGTGAGTTACATACACTGAGTGTAATACAATTCTAAAAGTTGTTTCCTCTTATGTCTTAAAATTTAGATTTGGGGTTTAGAGACATTATGACAACAAGCACTGACGGTGTTGGGAGCCCAGTCATTCGGCAGCTCATTCAAAGCAGATGATGTCACGTTGACAGCTGAGATGCGTACTGAGTCTTGGCACCAACCTGACAACAGTCAACAAAATGGCATCATTGGTAAGTGTGTAATTTTCTATGGATGGTATACATGTAAGTAGTACTGCATTGAGCCATTGACTTAGTTAGGTGGCGGGGGAACAGTGACAATGTGGCATGACTTGACACACAGTGACACAGTCAAATTGCAGAAGTCATATTTTGGTGGCCTGATTGACAACCTCTCATTGACTAAGTCTAAAGATTCTTGTTTTCTTCAATGTCATCTGTAGTCACAGATTTGACCATGAATTAGTGATATTTTGAAAAGTGCAAAATTTGTTCATGAAATCACATTTTGGGCCAGGAAATTTGTTTTCAGGACCTGTCACTAGAAAAGGGGAAGAAATTATTTCACTAATTCACTTGCCCGACTTGGCCGCCAGTGAAACGAAAGGTACTGTACTCGGTATTCTATCGTAAATTACCCTTAACTGCTATGTCCTTCTGATTCTTCAGAATCTTCTTCTTTCTTAAAACTTGGATCAGGGGTTGTCGTTGCAAATTGATGACAAATTGCTTTCGTAATCCCATTCACAAGGATGTTCGCCAAAGTGTTAGTGCATCACTAAACTATAACACTAATAGTAATATTCAAAATACAAATAAATTCATTGTTCTATTTTCAGCTCTTGCTACCGCTGCTTCAAAGACATCTCGAGTTTAGGAGAGCTAGCTTTGGCTGGACAGGAAAGACTATTAAACAGGTACTTATATCGGTTGCATAAGCTATCAGCGCATTGAAACGGAAAAACCCAAATAAAGCTAAGATGGCCGCTCCGGAAATTAGTCGAGCTAGAATAAATGTGTTCCTTCGTTGGTTTATAGGAGCGGGATATCTTTATTTGACTTAATCATTGAAATACCATAAGCAACTAGAATACTAGACTCACAATTCAGTTTGTTTTGAACAGTAAATAAATAATACATTCATGAAATAAATGCATTAAAACGGACTAAAAACATTCTCTCTTTACAAAAGCCAAAGGCGGCCATCTTGGATTTACGTAGCTAAAAATGGCAATGGACATTCTCACTTATTAATTATTATGGTGTAATACAAAATGCAATAATGGCTAGAGTACAAACGACCATATCCCATGATGACTCTAATAGTTGGCCTAATTCTCACAATTAGGTTCTCTATGTATAATGATATATTAATATGCAATTTTTCCTCAAGAAGAAGAATTTGGCAGTCATTTCCCATGAAATCAATCAATTTTGGGGTAATTAGTAAATATCTCATTGTCCTGGGAACCCCCCCCCCCCCCCTTTAAATCACCAACATTGATTTTCTGCCCTCTATTGGTGTGACTGTGACCTCATCTAAAGAACTTCGCCCCATAGTTTCTGTACACGACGCCACACTAAATTCTCTAGTTGACGTAAGCCGACGAAGTGGCAATCACGCTGCTGATTTTGGACCCCAATGTGGGTGGGGCTTAAACTGGCTGCTAAGTGAGATTAAGCATCAGAAAATTAGCCTAAAATCACTACAGTGTTTATTTTCATGGATTTTTTTTTCTGCGGACTTAGTTTACAAGTTATCAACTATGGAATAAATGCCAAAATATGCTGTATTCATTAGTTCCTAAGTTTAAGAAATATTTTCCTACTGTACCATTATTTTTAAGACACACTGTACAATATGATTGACAAAAAATACCTTGTACTTTTTGCTTATTAATGGCTTTAGCAACAAAATAAAACAATAATGTACAACTCGCTTATGCTTACGCGGTTTGGAGCCGCATGAGAGCATAAATAGGACTGTTTTACGTTACTTCATATCACTTGACAAAGTATTGCAGTAGCATACGAAACGTCGCGATCTTTTAGATTCAATGTTGACCATACATTGCGAGACAAACGAATATCACTAGCGATATTATTTCCGATAATAATGTTCATGTTCATGTATATGCCAATGAGGTGCACCCATCTTGGTGTTTAGGCTGTTGTGAAATGAGCACCGGAAATGAATTCCTTACCCCAAAACACCCTAAAATAATGTTTTTAATTAGGTCCTGTGATATTATTACATAAATATGCGAAATAGCTAACTATCTTTATAATGTTTCTAAACATAATTTGCTCAATTGTCACCTTGGCAACAAGCTTTTCTTCCTATAAACCATTTAGAACATGGAATAGTAAAACAAAAAACATTGGACTAATGAACATTAGGCCATAGGGATATCTACAGGACTAGCACTGTTGTCGTTTCTTTTCAGGTATTATAGATTAGATGAGCAGCTTTGAACATATTTTGTATTCATCATCCTATCATTTTAATGATTACAAGTTCATGCTAGCATTTAAGTATTAACATTTTTTTCTCTCATTTATTTCTATTTTTTTCTTGATAGAATACGCTATGGGAAGATTGCCAGAAGCGAACTCCTCAGAGATGAGAGAAAAAAAAGGTGGCAAGGCTAAACAGGGGTCTAAAGAGCGGAGGTGTGCCTTGGCCGACTTCTAAACGGGGTTCTAAGTAGCGATCATGGCTGAGTCCGAGGGGTGTTTCCGTCGCCAACATTATTCGAGGCAGAAGTCTTAAGAGCGGCCTTTTTTTTTATCCCGACAGCTCATGCAGCACAGTCTCTTCCCAAGAGACTAAAGCATGAGGTTGAACTTTAACCAGCAGAGACAGTCTTTTTACTATGACAGGAGGACATAATGACTCAAGAGCAAAATACAGTTCGCATGCAACCATTCCGACTCGGGAGATGATCACTGGAAGAAGGCAACAGTTATCAGGCATCTCGATGAGCGTTCGTATGAGATACACCGCCATTGTTACACCAGTTCGCCCGGTGATGGCTACAGGAGATTCGCGTTCGCAGCTTGGGGAGCACGACAGTGATTTGCCCGGTGACCATGACCTTGATTCACAGCCTGATAATCGTGTTAGACTATCATCTAGAGAAAGACGCGAGCCAGCGTAGCTAAGAGATTATTTATACAAAAATCGGTTGTTTAAAATATTTACAAGTGGGATTCACACACCCCAATGGTCATTGATTTGTTTAACCTTGAATTTAAGCATCTAATAACTCATTCATTATGACCATTGAAATATAGATTAAGATAGATCGGAGGAGCTAGTTGATTGGACATTGATAGACACAGATAAATCAATCAATGTGACTCATGAACACATGGAAAGACACATTTAAACTTGGATGCCGATGCAGACAGAATGACAATTCATTAATTTCTTTGATATAAACTGTATAAGTACACAAATAGACCCATTTTTATTTGCAATGCTGATGCAGACAAAATGACAATTTAATGTTTTTTCTAAATCCAAAATCAATACTTTGGACACAGAAAACGTAATAAGTGAATGGTAAAGAAACCTCATATTGGATTTATGAACAATTATAATATTAAGCATGTTCTGTTTTGTTTTTTAGGTAGCGGATATAGTTATTTATGTTTTGTATCGTTTTGAGGGTAAATATCTATTAAAGTTGAATTTCACAAGCAGACAATGATTATGAACCTTTTTTCCTTCATATTATGTACAGTACTAAGATTTACCAGACTACACTTTCATAGTAGGACAGATTTAACATTGTAGAATTAAACAAATAATTTCATTTCCAAATATGGCAATGTCACACAGTATAATGTGTCACAATGAATGTCCACACAGTAAACAGTTTCAATGCAGTGGGCATTTCACAGTGTGAGGTTTTCACAATGTGAAATGTTGGCATTTTTACAATGTGAATCTCCGGTTATTCAGTGTGAATCACAGTGTGCTCCACACTGTGTATTTCGGGCGTTTTCACAATGTGGTCACACCGTTTCACAGTGTGGTTCACAGTGTGAATCACACTGTGAACCATTGTGTGGACACACTGTGGAACGACGCGGCCACACTGTGAAAACGCCCGAAATACACAGTGTGAAGGCGTTTTCACAGCGTGGTCGCGTCTTTCCACAGTGTGAATCACTGTGTGGTTCACAGTGTGAATCACTGTGTGGTTCACAGTGTGAATCACTGTGTGGTTCACAGTGTGAATCACAGTGTGATTCACATTGTGAACCACACTGTGATTCACACTGTGAACCACACTGATTTACACTGTGAACCACACTGATCCACACTGTGAAACGATGCGGCCATGCTGTGAAAACGCCTTCACACTGTGTATTACGGGCGTTTTCACAGTGTGGCCGCGTCGTTACACAGTGTGTCAACACAGTGATTTATAGTGTGATTCACACAGTGGTTCACAGTGTGATTCACACTGTGATTCATACTGTGATTCATACTGTGAACCACACTGTGATTCACACTGTTGAACGACGCGGCCATGCTGTGAAAACGCCCGAAATACACAGTGTGATTCACACTGTGAATGAGTGTGAACTTTCCAGCAGGGTTACGATGGGGTATTAAAGGGACATTCCCTCTTTTGCAAGCCAAATTTCCAAAGCATGCCTGAAAAAAGTAGGGCTTGAAATCTCTTCTTCGTGGAGTTATAGACCTAAATATAATGAACCATCGTCCAACGGTTAATTGTGCATGAAACGTGTGTTTATCTGTCGAGAAAGTTCGCTCACGGATTCCACGGAGCACCACAGCGCTTTGCATGACCCCTATGTGACCCGCGCTAGCTACGTGACCCTCGCATGAATAACAGTGGATAAGCGATTACTAATGAAAATAACCAAACCTCGCTTAAACTGTCTACATGTAATTATATATTCTTCATTTTTTAGATCTTTTTCCTTGACATACCTTTACAAATGTCGGCTTCACAATACCTTCACAAGAATAAGTCCAATATTGTTGTAATATTATGCTAAATCAGTTAAACTTCCTTATTGACCAATATATAGTTGTATGGAAGGACGCATTCGTTTTTTCATTCGTACAATCCAAATTACAGGGCTGTTTGATCTGATTTTTGGTGTGTGTGTTACATTCATCCCCGTCCGTCAACTGGAAACTGTTCAGACGTTTTGTAAAAGAGGGACTGTCCCTTTAAAGGTATATAATAGTGGATCTAAAATAATGGATGTCTATAAAGTGTTAATGGCAATGTAGCAGAGCAGAGCCTTGCATGGGATGTGTCTACGACTGTGCTCCTGTAATATAAAGCAATTGATAAGGTAAAGGGGATTGAGCCCCCTAAAACGTGTATACTTTAGAAATTTAGAACTCTCAAGCTGTGTGTTCATTTGAGGATAAAATATTGAATCTTTTTAATATGTTTTAAGTTGGAAGAGCGTTTACTTTATGGGCGAGTATGCAGTTGGCGTGCCATATATACGGGTGGGGAGTAGGGGCCCACTTTGACAGGGCCCAAGTAGAAGGTTCAGGGGACTGATCCTCCGGGGATTGAGGATTTAGGCAATTTCTTACTCTTTTTGTTTAACCAGATGACACATACATTAGACAAACGGCATGCCTTTTCACGGCCAGAATAATGAATCAGTGCAGCTCCGCCGATCCCATTTCAACATTATTTCGTTTATGATATTCGAATTGGCTCAGCGTTCAGCGGTCGTGGAAATAATTTATAGATTGCGAGCTTATTTTAGATAATTTAATTTTCTATTTCGGTGTTCTAATAGATGAGGGTTTAATTATAAACCCCCCCCCCCCCACCCCCCTCCTCCTGGATCGACGCATCTGCCCTAATCAGTTCGACCACGCTATGCCACCGAGTGGATATACCGAGTGAATGTAATTCCTTACCTTTGTTGTCCATTGTGTCGGTGTAGAGCATTAAGTAACTTGTCAAGGCTATTTGTTTCCCCGTTGTGCGCTGCCAGGTAGATGACAGAATGCTTGTCGTTCGACTGGAGTGAAATTAGACAAGGTTATAACATGAACATTTACTTGTATTGTCTCTGAATAGTTATTAAATATGGGTCCTAATTGGAATTGAAACATCATGATGAACATAATTAACTTAAAGGGGTAGTTTAGTTTTGGTAGAGAGGGCGCTGCACATCACAATTTTTTTGTGAGGTAATGAAAAACTGAGTGTCGAATTTGCGAGAACATGCAATTTTAATGGCAGAATAAACTTTATTTGGTCAAAATCGGCCCAGAAACGGCTGAAATATCAATAAATATATCTGACCCTATAATTATTTGGGGCCCAAATAATTAGCGGAATTTTTCAAAAAAATAAAAAAATGCTTGCACTTTTTTAAACATTTTCAAAAGCGTTTTAAAAATAGTTGTTGATGATCTCTCTATTTAATCGTTATTTTAATAAAACATCACATGCATCATTTTGTTTGAAAAATGGTTGAAACCAATGCCTTTTTAGAGAGCGCCCTCTCGAGTTTTAATGGCTCTTTTCTAATGATAACGGGCTTTTTACTTAGTCGTTTGTAATTTTGTATACCTTTCGAGCATGGTGGAGTTAAAATTATTATTTTTATAATGATACTGTCCATGTTTGGTTACTAAAGTTGAGCCTTACCAAAACTAAACTACCCCTTTAAGAGTAGCAGGCATGTGATATGTCATAAGTCAACTATTAGCTAAATTAATTAGTGGATCGTATTTTCTATTCCCATTTGTTATATTATATCTTTGATATTTTTGTATCATGTGCCATTGTAAATATTATTTTTTTGTTAATTAAAGAGATAGTTGAGTATTGGTATAGAAGGGCACTTTACAACAAATTTTTTTTGGTGAGATAATGAAAAACTGACTGTCAAATTTTAAAGAACATACAATTTTAAAGGTAACGGTGAGTATTGGTAATTTCCAAAGTGCCCCCCCCAAAATTAATTGTAACGGATTTGGTTGATATCAATTCCAAATGAAAGATCATCGAAAAAAACATGGGAAATAATAATATTTCCCTTTCAAATGCTTTCATTGTTGTGAAATTTGCTTTCAAAATATGATATAAAAGGATTGACGCCCGGGTATCACTTTTTAGAGAACGCTAGCGCGAAGCCCTAACGTTCTAGGTGCTCCTAATACAGGACTGAAAATAGATATGTTTGTGCACGCTAATTGTGCTTAAAACTATACATATGCCGGGTACTTACCACCAATTCACTCTCCAATATGTGATCCAACTATAGGGTGGATTAAAATTATGATTTTCCCCTCCATTCCGCAAAAAAATCAGTGATATTATGCGCCTCATGGACTTCTATCCGTGTGTTAGAAAGACGAACGAACGGGGATTGCGGTTACACATGAATATGCACGCTACTATACTATAAATGTATTACCGTACCGCGCACTGCAGTCCCGTATTAGGACCTAGAACGATATCGCCTCGCGCTAGAGTTAATTTGACACTTCAGTTGTAACGGCTATTTTTGAATGATAACAGAGGTTTTACTTTGTCGTTTGTAATTGTGCATACTTTTCGACCATGGTGAAGTAATAACTATTAGTTTGTACCGTAATCGTGCAGGTTTTGGTTACTTAAGTTAAGTTTGACCAATACTCACCATTATCTTTAATGATAGAATCAACTTTATTTGAACAAAATCGGTTCAGAAACAACTGAAATATCCATAAACATATTTTTATTCAAAAATTCTTCACCAGGGGATATTTTGACTATTTAAAAAATGTAAAAATATGCTTAAAGGGTACCACCACCCAAACAAAATATTCTTATTAAAGAAAGGTAACATCTTTAGTATTCCATTCCATCAAAAAGTTCACAAAAATATGTTTCCAGAAACAAAACATATAATTGGAAAACGCATCATCATTCTAAAGCATGCGTTCATGTGGTCTGAATTGCGACTACTAATGTGCGCAGAGCGAACGAATCGCCCGGGAATCGATTGTCTACAAACGTACGCGTGAGTAGCATTTGCGCACTCGCAAATGGTTGGCCCGTATGGAACCAGGAAATTGTAGTGGTTCCGTAAGTGGTGGAAATTAATTGCCTTGTTTATAAATTACACAACCCTTTGCAAAATGTTGGGTATCTATTTGATATCACAAAACGGTACCAAAACATATAATAATGTGTTTTTCTTTGCCTGGTGGTCCCCTTTAAAGACTTCTTTGAAAACAATCTGAATAGGTTTGAAAAAGTTGTTGATGATATCTCTATTGAATCATTATTTTAACCAAACATTAAATGCACAATTTTGTATGAAAAATGGCTAAAACCAATTATTTGTTTAGAGAGCGCCCTTTTGAGTTGTAACAGCTCTTTCTGAATGATAACAGGGGTTTTACTTAGTCGTTCGTAATTTTGTATACTTTTCAAACATGGTGAAGTAATAACTATTTTATACCGTAATGGTGAAGGTTTTGGTTACTAAAGTTAAATTTGACCAATACTCAATTATCCCTTTAATTACATGAAATAAATACAAATCTTCTTAGTATACCCCCTACAACTTGAAATGCTAGGCTGCAGTACGTTCACATTTACATATTAATGCAATATCGCGTTTAGTTCAATGTTAGATTGTAACTCGATGGATGTCTGGAATATTAAACAAATTTCAATGAACTCACTCTCTGATATAGGTCAGCCCCATGTTTAAGCAGCAAATCAATGATGTCAGGATAACCTTCTCTGGCCGCTAATAATAATGGTGTAAAACCATCATTTGCAAAACCATTCACGTCGAGTCCATTTTCAAGAAGATAGCGAACTGAATCCGGACGGTTGCTGTATAACAATTGGGAACGTTTGCCAGTGTTTCATTGAAAATCACAAAGTCAAAATCGTGCAAAAAAAGTAGGGGAATATGTATGTTATTATATTTATTTCCGGATAAAAGAGATAGTCCATATTTTGTATATGAATACATTGCATACTACTTAGACATGGCTTTTCTTTAAGATAACAAGTGCATTGATTATCGGTTGATATCGTTATTATCACCGTGGAATATGTATGTTATTATATTTATTTCCGGATAAAATAGATATTCCATATTTTGTATATCAATACATTGCATACTACTTAGACATGGCTTTTCTTTAAGATAACAAGTGCATTGATTATCGGTTGATATCGTTATAATCACCGTGACTAGCATGACTAGTGAATGGTCGATTATATAATCAATATTCATTCATCTTCATCACATCTTATTGTTATTAATTATTATTATCTATTTGATAATTACCCCTGAATAGCCAAATGCAGTGATGAAAAGCCACTGTAACATAGAATATGTGCATCTGCGCCTGCCTGTAATAGAAGCTTCGCACAGGGTACATGGCCTTCTGCTGATGCACGATGCAGGGGTGTCTGCCCTTTGTCGTTTGCAACATTAAGGATCGCGGCATTTCTAGTTGTTCTTTCTTCGCCTTTCTGTTTTCTATAAAAAAAAATTGAAACATGATCAAATTATGATATGATTTGAGCGATTATGAAAGTACTATCCAAAACCATAAACAACACAATAGCAACAAACAAACACACCCACACAAATTAAGCATGCATAATTATAAATATCAACGTAAGTAGTATAAATTCATTGTATGACAGTTATTCAAACATCTATAAGTAGAGCTGCAGCTCGCAACCAAAAGGCGCTAAATCAACTTTTCACCAAATTGCATGTTTTTGTCTCTCATGTGTATAAATCACTAACTTTTCCCTTATAATTGTTTCAGGAAATATGACAAATATTGATATAAAAATGTATACAGTATACTTTCAACCGAAAGGCGCTAAATCCATTTCAGATTTCAACCAAAAGGCGCTATATCCACCAGCCCAGTGGCGTAGCTACTGGGGTGGGGGGGGGGGGGGGCTTTGCCCCCCCCCCCCCCCAATAATAATTAAAAAAAACAATAGAAAACATAAGGGGCCATTTCTTTTAATAAAGAAAGAAATGCATAAGGTGTGCCCCCCCCCCCCCCCAAATAATTGATTGTGGAATTGTTGATTGATTGATTGTTGATTGTGGAAATTGACCAATCAGAAAGCAGGACACAAAGAGCACAGCACAGGCACAGGCTAGATTTTTCTGTACTATCCACGTCTCGAAACACCTCATTTTCTGGCGATTTCATCATGGATGAAGGACTTCAGCTTGCCGATATATCAAATATCCCCAGGAAAAGACAGAAAAGTGAAGCAGAATGGAGGAAATCCAAAGCAAATCAGCCAAGAAACAGTGGTAAAGGTGAGTTGGCTTTTTGTGTGTGAGTCAGTCCCATGTGTGTAACTTGGTGTTGAGATTGTGATGTGTATGGAACACTGAGTCTGTTGACTTGATTAATAAGGGATAGATGTTGGGGACAATGAAATTATCTAAAATAATAGTTAAATGGAATCAATAATAGTCAGGGGGCAGCCCTTTAAATCATAAATGGAGTTATATTGACACATTGTTCCTAGTCAAAACATATAATTATATTTGGTACTGTCACGGTGGCGGTGTTACTGCATGTTCGTACATGTAAGTATGTAAACATGACTTGAGCCATGATTTTCTTAATTCAAAGTAATACTGCCTAGCCATATTGCACATGGTCTCACCGTATAAGCTGTTATCTAGCTAATACAGCTTAAATTTGGCATGGTTTTAAAATAGTGTTTTGCTAGATTAGTTATGAAAAAACAATAATAATGATAACTCTGTAAAAAAAAAAGCCTGAAAAGAATTCCTTTCAAAAATTCCTTTTTTCATTCGTCAGTAGGTCCCGCTACTGCTGCGTGTGTATTCTTGTTTGAACTACATAATCGCCATATAACGCGACATGACAAGTACATGTTATTCCCAAACACTCGGGTCAAACACGAGTGAACATCAGAGCCGAGGAAGAGAAGCAGAATATTAAGGCTTTTATCAAATCCTTTCGATGCTGCGAGTCACATTATGGACGGGACAAGACTCCTAACAAGCGATATCTGCCCTCTACCCTCAGCATCTATCGAATGTCAGAGCTGTACAATGGGTGATTTCAAGTAGGGTGTTGATGTTAGTGTTAGTGTTGACGAGGAAAATGTGCCTCTAATTTGAGCCTTTACACCGGCATGCAGATTATGAGGAGGTCACGAACTTTCCGAAAACGATCGTACCACATCGCCACCAACCTTAATATCGATAGTGTTGAGTCAACACCAGACAAATGTCACCCAACCCCCCCTAAAGTGTGACTAAAACTCTTACCATGGTTACGAATTAGAGAGCAAAACCATATTAAAGACTTACCACTTGCATGTATTTAATACCATAATTAGACGGTAAATACTCAAACCACTCACTTGATCGATACGATGTTAGTGGATATTCCTATTTTTTGTGGAAGTCGTAAATAAACTTGCAAGAAACGTGCGCGACTTTCTAAACAAAATTGAATGCCCGCCGCAGTATCTGGGCGGCGGATAACTCATCGCTAGCGGTTTGCATAGCCGACGATGAAGGCATAACTCACAGTGGCAGTACGAACAAATGCCGAACAATGAAGAAATGTGAGCTGTACTATACTCTAATAATTAACTTTGTCACGTGATCAGTAAATGAGCGGTTTTTGAGTGGGTTAAGTCGCATGTGTGTCATGTTAAACACGTTAAACACGAATTGTTGGAAGTGGGTTCGAGGCCCGATGTAATCAATTCTTTTTTTAGAGCCAAAATATCGAACAAAAATTATCGTAGAGCTCTCAATAATAAGTTTACTGTAAAAACAATGCCATTTCATATTTTGTTATTATATTAATAACAGTTCTAAATATGACAAGACAAGATCAATACAAATGTCAAAGATGTACAAACAATTCCCGGTGTATGATGACGTTCATGGTTCTCTACGTGGGAAGTGGGGGGGGGGGGGGGGGGGGGGGGGGAGCAAGAAAGGGTGGAGCCAGGGCAAGTAATCATCATGAATCACGATGTTTCAAATATAAACTGATGACAACACGATTATGATCTTTCTCATTCTCATTATCGAACTGAAAAGATGTAAACTAAGTCATTAAATGGTAGCAGTCATGTATAGGCTTTTTTAAAACATGGAAACTAGAACGTATAATTATTTTAAAACAAATTATTAAAAAAAAAACAGGAATAACCACCTCTGTATGATATTGTAAATGTGGCTCTACATAAGCACCTACCCATTTACCCGGGTCAATTAAGCATTTATGTCCGACAAGTAAAAGTTCACACATTATCTAGGTTGCCCTTTTGACATGCTCAGACTAACGAAAACACCACCATTTCAGTTAAGAATTGTGATTTTAATGCTCGGATAGGCCCACCTTATCAGTTCTGTATTACGGCGAAATTCGAGGTCAATCTGTTAACACCATCCTAACACTAATTCAATTCAAGTATGGTGTTTAAAGGTATGGTGAAATCCCTGCTTTGATTCAGGTTTATAACTTTGAATATGTGCCTATATTGATATACCACACTTTTCTTTCAAAGAAATAAGGTGATTTGTACACGGGTGCAGATCTGTGACGTCAGATTTTTCATCTTGGGGTGTGAGACAATAGATCATACCCCTGATGAATAGTGTGACATCACAGATCTGCACCCGTCGATTCGTCAATGTTGTAATCTGTATTGCTTGTCAATCTGTATTACACATGTACGTTCAACCAAGGTAAATAATATTCATTAACATACATTTACATTGCAGGTCTTCAAAATTGCTTGTATTGGATAAGTTATTGTACCAGTGGTTATGTGATGACAGTTTTTGAATAATGATGACGATGTGTGTGTGTGTATGTGTGTGTGTGTGTGGTGTGTGTGTGTGTGTGAGAATGTGTGTGTGTGTGGGTGTGTGTGTGTGTGTGTGCGTGTGTGTGCGTGTGTGTGTGTGGTGTGTGTTGTGTGTGTCTGTGTGTGTGTGTGTGTGTGTGCGTGTGTGTGTGTGTGTGGGTGTGTGTGTGCGTGCGTGTGTGTGTGTGTGTGTGTGTGTGTGTGTGTGTGCGCGCGGGTGTATGAGGTTGGTGGTGTGTGTGGGGGGGGGGGGCTACTATGCTTCAAGTACAGTTAATATAGTTAATATACAATTCTGTAGCATTTACACACAATTACATTCTTCTATACTAATGTCAGTGAACAACTCCATATTGACTGTAAAAAATGTTCTGCCAAAAGGCGCTATATCCATGATTTCTGTCAAAAGGCGCTAATCAGAGAAAACAAATTAAATATGATAAATTATATAAAGTACATGCTGTATGCTGATTTTTGTCACTTGACCTATAGTGGTAGCTCTTCTACCTGTACTATAGATTTGATGAATATACAGAGAACAAATGTGTGTACTTAAAAAATACTGATTTTCTCGAAATTAACCGCATTGGATGTAGCGCGTTTTGGTTGCAAGCTCTTCATATGTCTTTTTAAGTACCTCCTGCCCTAACCATAGACAATACAATAATAACAAACAAACGCAACCTTACACAAAATCGAACATACACAATAGTTACATCAATGTACATATTATAAATAAATAGTTATTCAACATGGATATGTCTTTCTAAATACCTCCTGCCCGTGGGTGTAGGAGCACATTTTTATAAGGGGGTGGGGGAGGGGGGGGGGGGGGGGGGGTGGCTGAGTTATTTTGCCAGAATAGTCATACTTCCCATTTTCACATGAGAAGCAAAACAAAAATGGCATTTGCCTCTTCGATACCCGAACATTGTGTCTGTTATATTAAGTCCGAAAATAACATAAGTTTGCCAGATTATAATTTTATTTCGCGGCGATTATTACACGGATTTACCCGAATGTGACATGGTTTTGAACAAATATGATATGGACTTGCCCGAATATGACATGTGTTGCCCAAATATAAATTGGAGTTTGCCCGAATGTGGCATGGTTTTGCCCCGAATGTGAGGTACTTTTTGCCAGAGTTTAGTCGTTTTCAAAACTCCATGGGGGGAGGGGGGGGGGGGGGGATGCAGCCCCGTCGACCCCCCGCCTCCTATGCCTATGCTCCTGCCTAATGCGATGTAATCTTATTCATATATTTACAAGTTATAACATAATAAACAAACCTGGTCTCTTCCCTGAAATTGAAATATGTGTTGATTAGATGGCGAAGGCACTCTGAATGTCCGTTTCTTGCAGCGAGGTAGAATGCGGTGTATCCCTGTGGACTCTACTTAATCAAACGGTTGAAGAGAGAGAAGGAAATTGTATAATGGGATAAAGCGAAACCATATCCTGCCCCACAAATTAGTAAACATTCGACGCTTACATTACTTATACACGTATTAAATGTTATTGCTCATACACAGAAAGAATGAAGCATAATCAGTACTTATAACATTAAATAAATAAATTGGTTTATATCCTTGTAATATGTAAAGCTTCTGGCTAGCGCATTACAATTATTTCCGCTAAAGACCGCAGTCATACACGTTTCAGGAGCCAGTGGACTTGTCTAGCGATTCGGAGGTTTGGAATTCTAATCCCATGAGAACTCAAATTCTGTATTCACGTTCATCCATTTAAAATGATGATTCTCATGTTATACCAAAACAGATAAACTTACATATTAATAGTATGGTAATTGTTCTCGATCCTAAATATATATTATGAATATGAGTTTGCATCCTACCGTAACATTCAAGTCTGCACCAGATTCAAGAAGAGCCGTGATACATTGAAGACTACCCTGTCTGGCCGAGTAGTGAAGGGGAGGCAAGTTTTCTTTTGAAGACTCGTTCACGTCGAAACCCTTGTCCAGCAAATATTGTATTGCTTCTGCCTTTTCGCTGAAAATACAAGAAAGAGAATAATTAACATTCAGTATTTTCGTTAATTGGACTGCTATTAAAACAAATCAAATGAATACGGCTACTTTCGTGAAAGTTTAATAGTAATGACATAACAAATATTGCAACATGTATAAGAGGACATTGATTCAAGCCAAGTGAAATACATTTCTGTTTCTCGAATAGGCTTGGCTACTGCTTGGAAACACGCGTTAGGATAACCGTGAGATATACCTAATATAAAATTCCATTTAGAAAAACAAAAACCACATTGACTATTGCGAACAATCAATTATGTACACTTTACCTTTCGATAACGTAGTGGAGTAACGATTTCCCGTGGTTACACCGAACACTGAAATCCGCACCGTGCTCGCAGAGGAATTGTATTGTTGACAGGTGTCCACCCTTAGCGGCATATTGGAGTGGAGTAAGACCCTCGTTGTCTCTATAATCGATGAGAGCGATATTTTGCTTCGAATCGTCTTCGTCTCTGATACTTACCAAAATAAAAAGATATATCAAACAATAATAACAACAACTAGATTTTGAATTCGTCACTTTTTGACGAATTAAGGTCATACATATCGATTTTCTTATGATAAAAGCATTATTCCAAAAATAACTACTCAATCATCATATAAATAATATCACATACTCCCCCCCCCCCCCCCTAATAAAAAGTAAAAAAGAAGAAAAAAGAAATTAAAAAAATATTGTCTTGGATTCGAACCCACGACCCTTAGATCTTGCGTCACAACTTGTTCCACGAGACCAACATTATATCTCTTAACGAAAATGGGAAATCGGGAACGATATATCAGTGATTGCACACTGCATTTGTCATTGTAACAGTGAATTATTTGACCTTTGAACCTAATTTACATATCCTTAACGCCATTTTCATAATCCGATCTTATCTTATGAAAATTGTTCCTTTCATTATAACCTACATGTGTGCTGAATTTCATGTCCACGGCGTACGTGGTTATTCATGCTTGATTTATTTGACCTTTGACGGTAAATATGGCGATGAAATATGCATTTTCGCGATTTGGTGTTAACTTATGAAATGTTGGGCTTGCAAGTCCCTATCTACATGCGAAGTTTCACATTGGTAGCATAATTCTTTCAGCAGTTATTATTCGAAAGCATACGTTTTAGCTAACCCTCAATTTTTAACAGATTTGGACTCTCATTTCCAATCAAACAATTCATCAGGATCCAGTGAACAAAACTAAATGGTGTGAATAGATTGCGAATAGAGCAGGACATCAGCTACGATATATCAAAATTTGGGAGTACATTGATAGAGAATAAGCGAGATATGGTCAAAAGTACACTGTGATCGATTTCAACATTGATTGAAAGTGATTAAAATTCGCATTTTCAACTTTAACCGTCAATACGATGACTTTATAACATTTACTCGGCATAAATAAGGTATGAATTCGTATGTACAACTCATAATCTATCCGCATATTAAAAGAAAATTGGGTGTTTGTGGACTTTTTAAAAAGTTATGGCCGAATACAAAAAGTATGTTTTTACCATGTTTTGCCATTTTTTTGCCATTTTGCGTGCGCGCGTAATTTGACTTTGACGCGCGCGTACTCCGTTATTATGAGTCAACAATGGCTCAAATTGATAGGGTGCATTAAGGAATATGTAAGGATTGCAAAACATGTGAAAAAACGACATTTTTCTTGTTCATTTGCCTTACGCGCGTAAATACGCGCGCGCCGACGCGCACGCGCGGAAATTTTTGAAACGCTTAAAATTGTCTGAAACGTATAGTAAATTACTCGGGTTAGGGTTTTGAGCATTTAAAAAAATAATAATAATTGACGGACGCGTACGCGCGCGTCTCCGAGTGTAATTTCATGCGCATAAGCTTAAAAGATGAACATTGACCTGATAAATATTGATGCGAAATTTGAATTGATATTGATATTTTATGACTGAGATATGATGATTATTAAAATTTGACAAAATGGCGTCCTGATGACGTCACAGTGATGTGACGTCACTGAAAAAGTTTGCAGATCTAAGTTAGAACATGATCTATCATCATGTGACGATTCATGACAATTGATTCATGCAATCTTGAGATATGCGACGAACAAAATTGGGAAGAATAAATAAGAAGGAAAATCTTGACGAAATCAATAGGTTATACATATGTATATGTATAACCTAATAATACACCAGCAACAACGATAAACATTCTACTTTTATGTATACTACCAATTTACCCGTCTCCACAGCTTTGAGTGAGATGTTGTATGTTGTGTTACTCGTGTTTTTGTATCTGTCCTGTAGTAAAACATTTAGCAGTAGTAGTTCAGAAATGTAACACCGACCCCCCCCCCCCCCCCCCCCGCGTCAGTCAATCAAGGCGCCACTTCTCAAATATCCTATGTAAGCGCGGGGAGGGGGGGGGGGGGAGGGTAGGGGAGGGGGGCGTCAATTTACGAAGCCGAGACCTAGGTCTGTCATGGGCTGTACAGAATAAACTCGCCCTTAATGACTCTAAGACTGAAATAATTTACTTTAGCTCCCGTTTTGCTCGACATGATGCAACTCCGACATTTACCATTGGCACATCTCACATTGTACCCTCTTTAGTTGCCACAAATTTAGGAGTTTCTATGGATTCTGCGTTGAATATGACACATCAAATTGATTATGTTTGTAAAATTGCCCTCTGTAAAATTGCCCTCATAGTTAGAAAGATAGGAAAAATTCGCCGTTATCTTGATTATAATACCACTACCACTACGCGACAGGTGTTTGATGCCGTACGAACTGGTACCGGTGCGAAATTATGGAGAAGAAAGGAGGGAGCGTGTAAGAGAGCGTATAGCTCGGCAAGATAAGGGAACACGGCAAGATACACTTAGCACGCGGAAAGGCGAGAATGGCGGACACAAAGCTGCATATTTGTAAAAAAACGGCTAGTACAAAATTCTATTTTGTTTTCGATCACCGATAGTATCGCATGGCACTATCGCCACGATAGTATGCGCCATCTAGCGACATTGATTGGAGAATAGTGGGAAACGCTATTTTCACGATAGTGGAAAAGCGAAAGTGGTCCTGACTGCTAATTACCT